>PVIH01013061.1:0-60267 GCA_004025045.1 Sigmodon hispidus | reverse complement strand
GTTTTAAAGATCCTTTGCCTTAAGGAAAACTTAATAGCAAAAAAAACAAAAGTGGGCTGTGGTAATGTATCAATTGCTAAAGAGCTTGTTTTGAAACATGAGTACCTAAGATTGATGGTCCAGAACCCATGCATGGGCAGGGCTGAGGGTGGAGTCTAGAACCTGACTACAGAGGTCATGCTTCCTGCCATGAGGATAATGGAATAGACTTCTTAAACTGTAAGCCAGCCTCAATTAAATGCTTTCTTTTGTTAACAATTGTCATGGTCATGATGTCTCTTCACAGCAATAAAATACTGTTTAAAACAGTCACAGTATTTTGTCTCAGAAATAAGAAAATACAGAATATACAAATGCTTATGTCAAGAAGTGGCACTGTTGTTCTGACTCTGTGGTCATTAGACCCTTGGAACCAATTTGGAAGAGGAATGTGGAAGAATTTGGGAGGCTGGGCTAGGAAAGCCATCAAATGCTCTGAGCAGATTCACCATGTGGTAGGAGTTAGGACTAGAAGAATCCTTGGATGAATGTGGAAACTGGAGGTCAGGTTCAAGAAGTTTAAAAGGGGACACAAAGACTCTACCCAGAACTGAGCTACAGGCTATTCTTGCTACATTCTGAAAAAAAAAAAAAAACCATGAAAAGAAACCAGTAGTATTTGTTATCCTCTCTCAGGAGTAGCTTATGTGGATGTATGTATGAGAATGAATAAAGTTTGGAAATCTTTGAAATCTTTGTATAACATTTTAATACTCACCATGGAAGAGACATTCACTAACATGGCAAATACAATGACCTGCCAGGGGACATCAGCCTCAGCCAAAATCTACTGTAGCTGTAATGGAGAGCACAGGGAGGAGAGGGGGTAGTCTGTGGCCTGTAGGCTTGCAAGCCTGAACTACACCAACCAAGATCTAACTAGTTGTGTCCATTCCTGAATGCACTGATGAAGAGTGAGGTGACTGGTTGCTTTTACAGAATGCATGAATGTCTGCTTCCTCCTGTCTTAAATATCTTCTCCACCCAGTTGTTTCACTTCCGGGTTCAACTCTGCATCATAATCCTAGAGTTAGGATTAAAGGTGTGAGCTACTACTGTTTGGTTGTTAGGCCTTGAACTCACAGAAATACAGAAAGATCTCTATCTCCTGAGTGATGGGATTAAAGGTGTGAGTTACCACTCTCTGACCTTCATGGCTTGACTGTGGGTGATTCTGTCCTCTGATATCCAAGGCTGATTTTATTAAATATACAATATGTCATCACAGTGACAGGTTCACCTTTCATCCTGAAGGGCCAGCAGGAACAGACAGACAGACAGATTCCTGGTGTGGGTTGATTTTTTTTTTCTGCATGTAAGAACTAAAGGCCTACACTTCTGTGTAAGTCAGCAATAGGGTGTTGGTTTCACTAGCACAGAACCCCACATACCAGCACATCAAATCACGAGCTTAACTTTATAGTAAAGTCAGGAGCTGGGCCCATTGGCTATACCACATATAAGATACCCAGGAGTGAATGTTCCTGACATGCTTCTTAGAGAAAATAGTCTGTGAAGATTGGGCCCATCCTTCAGTACACTCATGGATTAGACATTTTTAAGGGTGTTATATATCAGTAGGAAGATTGAATGTGTCCTGGGACCTGGAATGAAAACAGGAGTAACCCACACTTCTGACCCTGATGCACTGAAGCTATAGGGACTGGAATTGGCTTTTACCATCCTCTTTTAAGATTCCACCTTGAAGAAAAGCCTACCAGAACCTGTCAGAGAAGATCTATGAATCTCCATGAAGGGGATTGGAGTTATGTCAGAGGAGGCATCATTAAGAAACACAGAGATGGTCCCCTCTCCCCAATTTCCCTTGAGAGTGCAGCTAGAAGCCCTCTACAGTCAGTCTCAAATGCTGGGGTATGCTTCTCTCAGGGCAGCCCCTTCCCCCCCCCCCCCCCCCCCCCCCCCCCCCCCCCCGCTTTGATGATGGGTGCAGATTAAGAATAGCTGGAGTGATGGTGGCCAGAAGGCCTGCTTGCTAGGCCTTTCATTTCTTCTTTTCACTTATGTTGATCTTAATAAACATCATACCTCCTAATTTGTCTTAGTACGTGCTTCCAGGGAACCAGCCCTATACCTTGAGGCACATAGAAAAAAATTAGTAGGTAGGTATTTTTAGGAGCAAATTGATTCACTCTCCTAAATGTTTATTTCCACATTAGTCACAGTTCTAAAGGGATAATGTTAGCCTGGTGAGGTTGTTAGGCTAAGATAAAATCTACTGTGTGAATCACCCAGCACAGTGCCCTGCATATAATAGATCATGTGTGCACATTTATTGCTGTTGTAAAGGACAGCTCCTTGAAACAGGTGCTCAACTGTGCTAACACAGCTTTGTGGGGTCCCTGTAGAGACTCTTAATTTTCTGGCCATGCCATTATCATGCCTAATTCCTTCATAGCATAAATTGTGAGCCCAAGATGATCTAAGCCTATGTCCTTGTCTAAGCCTTTTAACTCACATAGTAACCCAATAGAGAATATATATATTCCTAGTTCTGGTCTACAGATGAAGAAATTGACACACACTGAGGTCTGGTCTCAGATCACAAAGGTTTGAATCTAGAAGTCTGAGCCAAGCAGCCTGGACTAGAATTAGGGGCCCAGACTGAGTGTTCTGATTCTGGAATCTTCTGTCTCTTAGTTTTATTTTATAAAGTACTGAATTCAGATTGAGATAATCTTGCCTCTTAAACTCCCTGAACCTGAAATGGAATAAAACAATAAGTACGATGTCATCTGTCTACACGTGGTCTTGGGGCAGAAGAATCTGGAACCTCTGCCTCCAGGCAGACAGAGAAATGACAGATAGGAGTGAAATGTTGACAGTGGCAGCCTCCTTCCCAATTTTCCAATATTTCCAAATAAGTAACACAGTTCTTTTCAGTATTTTTTTTATTTGCTTAAATTAATGAAATATAGGTTACATGCCATTTCCAGGTAAACTGCCTGGAAACAGGAAGCAATATTCACAACTTGGAGTGCTAGACACTTGTAGGCCTAGTTAACTGGCAAGACAAAATTCTGTATAAAAAGCAACATTTGGTGTTTGGTCCAAATATATGAAGGATTTCAAATGTTAGCTTGGTTACATTTTGTTTCAGCAAAGCAGACATAGATCATAATTCAAAACACATTGTTAATATTTCATTAAATGTCTTTGGGGCTCAATAATTACAGTATGCAGACTGAGCTTTCTCCTGCAGCTACATTTATCCAGATATAACTGTTAACTCCTTTTGGCCTAGAAAAGCTTGGCTCCAGTCATAGGCAAAGAGATATCCAAGTTTAAACAAAGAAAAGAATGAAAGAAGTATATAAAAGCAGAAAAGAGGACCATCATAAGCCTGAACCAAAAATGAGAGACAAGTATGTCACATGGCTGGATTGTTAGTTGGTTCAAAGTGATGATGGTCAAAAGCCTGGAAAGAATGTGGCTCTGATCCATTTCCAGAATTCTATAATGTGATGAAGAGCATGGCTTTGGAATGCTGGTGACCTTGGATGATGTTGTTCTTTGGTTCTCTGGGGCAGGCCTCAGGAGACCTACTTCAGATTTATCTGGTTAATCAGATCATGCCTTTTCCAAAGTCAGAAAACTGACCAAACATACTGGGATGCCTTTAAGAAGTAAGGGACCAATGCTAGCAGCTACCCTGGTCTAACAGATGTATCGGAGGCTGCAGCCTCTTCCACACATGAAACCTGGGGCTAGCTTCACTTTTGGGTCAGTGCTGGGTTGATTAAAGCCTACTATGACTTTTATGCCTGGAAGTAAAATCTAGAGCGAGGATTAGCATAGGTCATGCTACATCGTGGTTATTTTCCTAGGATCTTTCTTCTCCCTCCTTGACATCTTACTCAGAATGCTAACACCATTCAGAGAAAGCCCACTGGAGTGAAATGGGCATAGGGGCTGGGTACCTCCTTTCTTAGCAGCTCTGGAAGGTGAAGGCCCTATGATGAGACTTTCCACTATTCAAAACATGCTCATAACCATTCCAGACCATTCTCTCTCTTACACAACAACACAGGATTTGTTTGAGATGAACTAGATCTGCTCTTCTAATTTTTCTGGTTCCTTCTAGTCCATCAGGACATGCCCAGAAGCATCTAGAAGTATGTGGAACTGTGGTAAGGCGCAGCACATAGTAGGCCTCAACTCTTGGTTTCTGAATGAAGCTTCCTTGACTCTTTTATCAAAGGCACTGAAAAGCTTCATTCATAGTAAATGGAAGGAATCTTGACCATCTGAAGACCTGCAACAATTCTGTGTGCAGAGCTATGCTTGTGGCCATAGCAACCCAGGGCATTCTCCCCACCGTCCATCCTTTTGCAGGTGTTGGGACCTAGGGATGTGCACAGGTGGGGGTAGAAAATGCATAAAGCTTTTGTAATTCACAGGGATAGTCATGACAGAAAATGGAATTTTATGATGTTGGCAGGAGAAATGGATGACAGGTGAAAAGATGAGGGTCATGGAGAAGCATCTTGGCTAACAGGGAAAGCTGCATTCAGCTGAGGCTAGACTGGATCTTCTGAAGGACTATGCTGGGCACTTTGGGAGAAGAGGTAACTAGGAAGTCACTGAGGTCACTTACAGAGAATGTTGACACTCTCAACTGAGTGACAGGTTTTATACAGTCTGGTACCTACCAACAGTCAGTGACATGAATGCAACCAGGTCAGTACTGCTTTCTTCCCACAGTGGCAGGGTCTAAGAAGACCCACCCAATAGGCCCACTATATCTACCAGAATGCTTACAGTTTACTGGGACAATAGTTCAAGCACCTGGGCAAGACTAAGCACGCATCTTTCAACACACTGGTGGCTACAAACATCATAGACATTATCTTCTAGTACATACACATCCACAGTGTATATATACTCTGTGTGTGTGTGTGTGTCTGTCCTTGGGAGAGTGACAGAGTAAGAACAAAGGTGCAGTCAGCATTGTGGTTGCAGGTCTCCTGTTCTCATTGAGTCTGAAGTCAGGATGCACAGAACTGGGTGAGGGCTTCTTATCCAAGAGGCATCTAGAAGTGATTTGGAAACCCTTAGTGCTGGGGCTCCCCTCCTTACGGGGCGGGGCATGGGCCAGTTTGGCTTCTCTCTTCTGTCAGTCTTTGTTTTCTTCCTTTTTTTTTTTTTTTAAGAGAAGGCTTTACTTTTTAGCCCAGGCTGATTTCAATCCTCCTGCCTCAGTCTCCCATGTGCTGAAATTACAGTTGTGAGCTACCATGCCTAACTACATCAGTGTTTTCTAAAGATTTTCCTGGATGATTTTCACAAGCAGCTTGGAGAGCATAGCTCAGGTCTTGCTGATAGTGATGGTGGGTGATCATTCCTCTACCCTTAACAACCTTGTTCAAGGGAGAAGTCCTAAAGCCCAATCCATAGCCCGAGCCCCACTGCTCCCTGTGTCAGCACCCCTTTCTGTTGCTTCATGGCTCACGAGGCCTCAGAACAAGGTGGCAATGGTCTCTGGGAGGAAGCTCTTCTTACAACAGGGACTTGGTTTGACAAACTGGGACCCCAAGAATTGCCCAGATATCTACAGGTGTGTTCCAAATTTCCCATTGAACAGGGAAGCTGAAGAAAGACAGAGTACCCAAGCAGGCAGCAAGCATTGCTGGTTTTGTCTTAGTCAATGTGATTTACCTTCTCCTGAAACCCTAGCTCATGTTTGCAGGAACTACTTGAAAACAGCTTTCCCAACAGGTCATCTCTTGCATCATTTCCCAAGTCTCTATTATTTAATAGAGGCTATTACTATATACAACTACTAACATTTTCATCTATAATGAAACCTTCATAAATGCAACTAATAGTCACTAATAAGGTAACATGAGCACCACAGTTTTGCAACTAGAAAAACATTTACCCTTTTGTATGTTAGAAGAAGAAAAGGTTAAAAGCACCTTGGGGTTTAGCTTCTAGTTAGGTATTTACATGAAATGACAGTTTACCATGTGAGTGATGTATAAAATAACACAAGGGGGCCCCTCACCTGTATGAAGCTGCCAAGTGCCCAAGAAACGACCTGACAAGCATTTGTGTTGCCCCCACATTTAGTCTGACCCATTTGGAAAGACTGGCGCCACTAGTCCGTCCCCAGCAAATGACAGTTTGTGCAGAAAGTTATATTTGAACTTCCTAGATCTCATCTTCCAAATGTAATTTTAAGCTATCCACTTAGATACCCAAAAGGACTGTTTGTTTTTCCATTTTCCTCTCCAGTAATTCTTTTAAATCCTCATCTCTGTGCTTGAAGTATAAGTAATTGGAAAATGAGGGGCCCTGCCCACCGCTTTGCAACAGCCTGCCGCTCAGGTGCTCCTCTTGGATGGCACAGTCTATGTCCTTGTCCTTCTGGTCCTTGACACTCTCCTCCTGCTGCTCTTCCAAAGCATCCTGGTCCCTGCATCCTTTCCCGGGGTCCTGGAGGGCCTGCTCCTGTTTGGAGGACAGATCCCCGGGCACGCAGAGATGTTGGCTCTCCTGTGCCAGGCTGGGACTGTAGGACTCCACCTCATAGCTATTGTCCTCTTCCCTATCCTCTTCATCCTCCTCGTCCTGGCAGAGGTAGCCCTGTGTGCTGTCCACATCTGATTGGAACACTGGCCCCTTCTTGTTGCGCTTTTGGGAGAGGTCAAAGGGCTCCTCCTGCTCCAGGTTCCTCAGGACAGCAGTGGATTGTGCCAGGAGCAGCCGTCCCCTGCCCAGACCTGCAGGACCAGAGCAGAATTTACCTGCCTGAGAAAAGCAGTGCCTAAGGCCCTTTAAGCATCCTGGTTGTCCATTTTAAAACCAGGGCGGGGCGGGGGTGGGGTGGAGGGTGGGGGTGGGAGTGGTTCTCATTAAGGACCTGGTATGGGAAGCTTGTAACCCTCTAAACCCTTTAAGGTAAATCTGGCAATGTATGCCCCGACTTAACAATGTCTCTTCTGGGAATTTAAAATACGAAAAATTTAAGGGTGGGGGAGCACTGAGTATTATGAGGTTTTTTTTTCATTATACTGAAAATGTAAAAAAAAAAATTAGTATCTAAATTTTGGGTTAGCACATAAATGGTAGAATCATACAATGAATTATGTCTGGATGATATAGATGGCTACTAAGAAGCATACATTTATTCTCTATATACTTTAGGTTAAAATATATTCCATAATATATTACACAAATTCTGTATTATATAATATAACATAGGTCCAATATAGTCATATTCTCTTTCTCATATCCATGTGTCATTTTCTTCCCTTTTATCCTTCTCAACTTGTCTGGCAGAGGTTCTCTGAGGAGTTCAGAAAGTCCCTGCGTGGGATTATAGATGTCCCTGTGCAGGACAGGGTGAAGATGGGCTTAGACTAGCCCTGGGCACAGTAGCTCATTTCGTCTTGGGTTCAAGGCCTCAGCCTGTGGTGGCCCAGATCAGCCTGTTAAGACACAGCAGGGACACTAAGGGTCTGAGAAAAGGAAGGGAGGTGTCAGGGACACAGCAAGTGCAGGCTGGGGCTGGGGCTGGGGTGGGAGTGGAGAAAGGAGCCCACAGGGGCGCTGAGGGACAGTGATGTCTGCTCTCTATGGCTTTAGTCTGTGAACAAGACGGGTCTTTCTATATTCCTAATGACTTCTTCTGAGACACAAACACACACAAATACCATTTATAGATGAAGCCACCAAACTTGTTGAAACTCTGTTAGTTTTTTCAAAACAATCTTCTGATACATAGTGATGCTCTCCTCATCCCACCAAGTGACAGTGCCACGAGACTCCTTCCTAAGATGTGAGCTTCAATGTGGGACAAATTCATAGTGACCACATCAGGTTTCTAGACAGTGAGTGGACTGGCTTCTTCTTGGTATGGCTGTTTCCCACCCTCTACTTTTAGAAAAATGCGTGTGTCAGTTTGGAGGTGGCATGGCCAGCCAGAGATTCAGTAAATGATTAAAGAGAAAGGCCATGTCAATAAATGAAAAAAATAAAATAAAAACAAAAAAAAATCAACTCCTCTTAACTAGTATTTTTCAAGGCTTTTGCATAAATACCAGCCCTTATTTGTAATGACCACAGTTACCTATGAGCCAGGAATCATCATAAACTCAGGAGTGTTGTGAAGCTTCCTCCAACCTATGCTTTTTTGTTTCCTGTTGTGTGCTCAGATATGTGTTTTACAAATGTTTGAGCCCATCCATCTCATTTTGTGAGCACTAAATACAATAGGTCACCTGCTTTTGCATGGGATGGTGGGTAAATGTAGGCTTCACTCAGAAAACCTAGAGTTAGAATCCCAGCTTTTCTTTCAACCGTCTGCTTACCACTGTGACATTGATCAGCCCTGACTTCCTCCAACACAAAATGAGAAGTGGCTCTCTCATGGACTTGGAATTGCTGAGGGAAGATGCTGCTATATGGCTTATCCTGAGCTGTCACCATCCCAGTGGTCAGAAAGCAGCTAATGTAATTTTGTAAACTGTGTGACTGTCTTCTGACAGACCTAGAAGGTAGGTGGCCTCATTCCCTCTGCTCTGTCACTGCTCAGGCTGGGGTACATTTTTTGTCTGTTTATCGTAGGACTGGCTGATTAGGTAAATAAGTAACCCACTGTTCTCAAGGGACTCGGGACATAAAGTCTTCACTGACAAGGACCTGTGGCTGAGGAGATAAAATAAGCAAGAGCTTTTCATTAGTTCAGTAAAGACTCAGCTGGAGAGACAAAAACCCTGTTCCTGTATGGCAATAGGAAAACTGCTCTTGAGTGAACAGGAAGAGAAACAGTGCACACATACTTCTGCTGGCACAGAGTATGCAGGCCCACTTTGCTTTGTCATTGTGGTTGTTTTTTTAAAAATGGAAGAAAAATCCCAAGTCATCTAGCAGTATGACAAGTAGATAAAATAATAATAATAAAAACTGAGTTGAAAAGGTCTGGTTTCAAATCCTGACTCTACTTCTTTTTTATTAAGCAACTTCTGAAGTCTCAGATTTCCAATCTGCAAAATGGCAATGATAGATGCCCTCTAGCTGAGAGCGGCTATGAGGTTTTAGGAAGATAAAATGCTCCATGCTGTGTCTGAGACAAAGGGACCATAACAGTACCATTGACATCATTACTGTGTTCCAAGTTGCCTCGGTGATTCTTTAAATCAGGCCTGCTCTGCTGCTCTGCTGTGGTCCTCTGCGGTTAAGAGCACTGACTGTTCTTCCAGAGGACCTGAGTTTGATTCCCAGCAACCACATGGCAGCTAAAAACTGCCTGTAATTCCAAGAGCTGACACCCTTACACAGTTAAACATGCAGGCAAAACACCAATTCACGTTAATTAGATAAATAAATAAATATATATATTATATATAAAATAAAATACATTCCCTGTTTGGAGCAAGGAATACGCCCCACCCCAAGAAATACCCCCATAAAAGCACATTTCTCTGTCACCCCCTCCCCCATGGCTTGGTGGGCAGGGTGAAAGGAGTACCTTGAGCATGAAGGCCGCGCTCCATCACTCCATGCTTGACCTTCATGTGACGGGTCAGGTTCCCCTTCAGAGTGAATTTACTAGGGCAGTAGAGGCACTTGAAGGGCTTGCTGTCCGAGTGCAGGTGCATGTGACCCATCAAGTTGTGCATCCGGTTGAATTCCTTCCCACACAGCTGTTGGGGATAGAGATCAAGACACAACAATCACACCAGGAAGAACCTGTGTTCTGATGAGAAACTGTTCTGGAGAGTGGTGGCCACACCTGCTTGATGCTAGAAAGGCAATGTCCCTCTGGCAGTTAGGGAGAGGCCAGGGCTACCTGGGCTCAGAAGTGGAGTAGATAGGCTAGATTTGTGAGACACAGGTGTCCGTCCAGTGTCTCTAAACACAAGGACCAGATCTCAAAGCATCTAAATTAAAGCCTGTTTTATCTTATGGTGGGAGTCTCATGTAGTCCAGGCCGACCTTGAGTTCACTATGTGGCTAAGTAAAATAAACAAAAAAACAAAAAACAAAACAAACAAACAAACAAAAACCAAAATCTTTAGATCTAGGTAGAGATCTAAAGAAGTGAGAATTTTGCCTGAGATATTTAAAAAATACATTTAAAAAATTATGTGTGCATATGTCTGAGTCTATGTATGTGTACCTGTGTGCACCTATATGCATGCAGGTGACCAAGCAGTTGTGAACTACCCAGGATGGGTGCATACATGATGGATCTCATGAGTGAAACTGATACTTCTCTACAGAAGAAAGTACATGACAGTGACTCTGAGGCACTTCTTGTCCCTATGGCTCAGGAGAACAATGTTTGGGAGTTCCAGTCCTTCCTTGGTTGTGCTATGAGGAAGACAAAGAAGGATTCTGTGTTTGTGTTTAAACTGATGTGTTAATTAATGACCAAGCAGTCTTCTCTGTCCTCAACCTCTGAGGGGCCCATGGATGTGTGATGAGAGATATCACAGGGAGGATGTGAATTATGGCATCCCCTAAGGCCTACTACATAAGCTTTCTCTTCTCTTTGAGAGAGATCTTCAAGGCTAATGTTGAAGATCCCTGATTGATTTTCTATCACCACACATACTATTTTCTTTAGGGAAGAAGAATGGAGCTAACCCTGGAAGAATGAGCAGAACTGACAAGATTGACCTTGGGAGGGTAGGCAAAAGAATGCAGGATGTAAGAGCCAGCCTGGGGCTGCACAACAGACCAAATAATCTAGATACAGATTATGAGTGGTCAACTAGTATTCTAGTATTCTTGAATGATCTGTATTTGAAGATTTTAAGAACATTTCTCCCCTTTAGTCGGCTAGAGAAAATGACTCTGGTATTCTAGGCAGAGGTCTAAGCTCAGAGTAACTGTATGCTCCACGTATTAGAAGATGGTGACCCCCCCAAAGTCTGGGGGAGCAGCTCGAGGGGTACAGTGCTTGCATAGCATGTGTTCACTCTAGATTTGAAGCCCAGGATGTTGAGAGAGGGCAATGACAAAAATGACACCTCAAGAGGAGGAAAGGATGAGAAAATAGATTCAATTTCAACATCCATGGGAGTATCCATGAGCAGATGGATACTGTACTGATGTGGAATGTCTTTCTGTGTACTGTGAATGTCATTCTTTAAATAAAGGGACTGTTTTGGCCTATGGCAGGCATCTGAGAAGTAGGTGGGAAAATCAGAGCATAGATAGGGGAGGGAGAGCGGAGTCAGGAGAGACTTAATCCAGATGCTCAAGAATCAACATGTAAGGTAATACAGGTGAGCCACAGACCACGTGGCAGGACAGATTAATGAAAATGGGCTGAATTAAGATAAAAGAGCTAGCAATGTGCCTGAGACATAGGCCAAACAGTATGAAATAATACTGTTTCTTTGTGTCTGTGTGTTTCTTTGGGACTTTAGGATTGCTGATCCAGATAAGCAGCAGCAGGTAGGACCAAACTGTGGGACTAGTCTGGTCCAGAAACTTCATTCTACACTGTATTCTCACTAGACAGAATTCATGAAGAGACTGAGCTGGGCTCAGTTTTGCATGTCTAAAATTTTTTATAAAGTTATAATTGGTATCTTAATTTACCCAATTCTCTTCTATGGCTAAGGAATAAAGCTTTAGACCCACATTATATTTTAAGGAAAAGAGAGACACCTCTTGTGTTTTGTGAGGTGGTTCCTGGGTGTTTGGAGGTGTGTCACTGGTGCAACTTCTGGGACACTTGCTTAGTCATTGCTGACAATACATCTCTCATCCAGCAGGCTGAGTCTCTGAAGGCGCTGCTGGCCTTTTGATGGCAACTTGTGTTGTATATGCCTGACACACTACAGGTTCTGAGTTAGAAAGTGGGATATATTTCAGCAAAAGAACTTAAAGAAATAAAAGCCCTGATTGGGGACAAAAGCAGAAGGCCGGAAGATCAGTTCAATCACTGGGCAAATCCAGACATAGAGGGGTCGGATGCTCCGCTTTAAAGCAGACATCATTGAAAGGAAAAGAAGAAAGCTCTGTACTGGCTTCTGTGGTGCAAGACATTCTTCTAGTCATTATCTCACGGCTTGGATATTAGACTATGGGCTGTTAGCCTTAGACAAGGGCAGTGGAACTAACCTTGAAGAAAAGGCAGAGCTGATAACATTAACCTTGGGTGTAAGAGGAGCCAGACTTGGGCTGCACAGCAGACTCAGATAATTCACATACAGATTATGTGACCTTTGAATCTGGCCTGAAAATGCCTCTTTAGAGAAATGGAGCTGGACAATAGCTTAGCTAGAAAAGTGCTGGCTGTGAGGGCCTGTGTGGGACTCCCAGCACCTACGTCAAAAGCTGAATGTGCTGAGGAGGTGGAAATGGGCAGGTCCCTGGGGCTCACTGGATAGTCAGCCTAGGCTGACAAGGTGTCTTAGGTCAGAGAGAGACAGAAAGAGATAGAGACACAGAGCCTGATAGCTCCTGGGAAATGACATTTGAGGTAGACTTATGGCCTCCACATGAACATATACCAATCTCTCTCTCTCTCTCTCTCTCTCTCTCTCTCTCTCTCTCTCTCTCTCTCATAGTTTAACCATTTCTTGAAGGATGTGTGGTGTGTCCTTTCCTTTAGCCTTGGCACAAGTATCAAGCATCTTCCTAAATATCTATATAAATATCTATAGACACTTCAGTCTACTTCACACCACAGGTGAGGGGGTTACTACTGCTGTGTGGTGAGGATTAACTGCTTGTGGCTGTCATATCCATCATACTTGGAACATGGGACCAGAGAAGATCCTGCAATTCATCTACCTCATGGTCCCACTTATCAGCTTTCAAAGGTACCACTTCTCAATTTCCCTCACCAGAAGTCTACACTCAGGTGTGTGCTCATCCTCATGGCTACCTTTGGGTGTCTTACGGGTTCTTCTTCAGTTTCAGACAACTGCACTGAATAGATTTAAGTCAACTTGGCACAAGTTAGACCTGTCTAAAAGGAGGGACCCTCAATTGAGAAAATGCTGCCACGGATCTGGCTGTAGGGCAATTTATTAATTAGTGATTAATGGGAGAGGGTCCAGGCCCTTGAGTATAAGAAAGCAGACTGAGCAGGCCAGTGAGCAGCACCCCGCCATGGCCTCCGCATCAGCTCCTGCCTCTAGGATCCTGCCCTGACTTCCCTCAGTGATGGACTGTTATCTAGAAGTGTGAACTGAAGAATTAACCTCTTCCTTCTCACTTGCTTTGGTTGAGGTGTTTCATCATAGCAATAGTAACTCTAACTAGGACAGACAAGCTACCTTTTGGTCCTGTCTGAAAGCCTTGTGAACTGTTCTATGCTACAGATTTTATTCAGTATGAAATTTCTTGAGACATTTTAGTTGCATATGGTGATATTATAATTATATTTAAATTGACATTAGACTTTAAAATTATATTGTCATATGTCTGTGAGTTCTGTGCCAGCCTGGTCTACACAATGAGCTCCATGACAGTCAGGGCTATGTAGAGAGACTCTGTCTCAAAACAAAACAAAACAAACAAACAAAAACAACAAAACAAACAGAAAAACTCTATATTGTTGTCTAAAGTAATCTCAATGGTCTGAAGAAAAATCTACTATGGAAGATGACAAGTAGGCTCTTTTATGTCTGACTGGTAAAGGAGACTAGTTTTGTCCTGTTGGAAAGCTTAATTTTTATATAGTAGAGTTACTCTGCATGACTGATGTCAGCCTATGGGGTAACAATGGAGATCAGTGGAGGCAAGTCAACTCTGAAGTCCCAAAGATGTCCCAGGCAGTTTTCAATTCAAGGGTCACTTCAGTTTTCTTTGTAACCAGCCTCCATATCTGGCACAGGGCTACACACATAATACCCTTAATGAGTACTTAAGCATTAGAATGGGAGAATACATAAACAGGTCAGGAAATACCATCACCTCCATATACAATTTTAAAATACAGTCATTACTGGTTCCCCTCCTCTCCCCACTAGCCCCCACACATACCAGTTTGTAAACTAAAATACTCAGTGGCAGGAAGGAGCCAGGTCACCAAGGACCTGAAGCACCTGGGCCCCAGTCCCATCTCAGCAGCACTTAAAGAACCTGGGGTCTGTTACTGATGCAGTCCTGGCTGTCAGCTCTAAGCAGTTCTTGCAGCTGAGGAGGGGACATAGACCGGAAGGAGAAAGGGTGCAGGGGGACAGCAAAACTCTTCCCTGGGAAAAATCAGTCGATGAAATGAAGTCCTTAATCTTGAGTTGAAAAATCTAAGTCATTCCCAAACCAGGACTGGATGAATGGCCTACCAAATTCTGCATCATTGTAAGGGAGATGTAGATGCAGGTGCTGGTGGAAGGCTGGAGGCTCAGTTTATATCTTTCCAGATGTGATCCATAGTACCCCAGCAAGGGTGCCATCCATTTTAAACATTAAAGAAATGGAAAGAGAATCTTCTGGCTAAAACCCTGCTAAGTGACCTGAGACTGAATAGAAGCTCAGCCCAGGATTCATGGGTGGAAAGCAGAGATTCACTGTAGACCACAGGCTTTGGGGGAACATGCCAGATGGTTCTCTGATGTCCAGGATGCCCTACAAACAGCTGCCACATGTCCTCTTTACTTCAGCTGCCTCCTGGCGCCATTCCCAACCTCCACCCCAAGGTACAGGGTCTGGAGTTACTTGCTTCCTATGAGTCCCTATAGCAGCAGTTGCCACAGAGGTCAGCTGCTGGCAGAGATGGAGCAATGGTGGTATTAGCCACTTGGCTGAGTCCAGAGGCCCAGAAGGCTAAACAGCCCTGGACCTGGCTACAACTGCCTGAGGTGAGCTTCAGAGCCAAGATGCTCCAGAAAGCTTTTTTTCCTATCTGGAGAGGAAAGGTCAAAGAACTCAAGCCAGCCCAAAAGAATGGCCTCAACTCAACTGCCCTTCCCTTACATTCTTCTCCTTCTCCTCTCTTTAATAAGAAGGGTGTTCCTTTCCTCAAAGGGAAAGGGAGAGAGGGAGGGAGGGAGAGAGAGACTGTAAACTGTCCAAAAGGACCGTGAGAAAACAGGAAGCTTTGAAAAGTACAAGAGAAAGCAAGATGAAATCTATTTGCAGGCAGGCCCCTGGGGACATGCTAGGCATTGTTAAGCAGGCAGTTCATACAGCTATATCCTTCCTTCTGCCTTGGAGGAGGGCTTTACTGCCAAAAGGCTGCTATCTGGTCACTGCCTTAACCCCCTCCATGCCAGCCTAAAAACTCTGACCCAGGGGACTGAGTCCTTGCAAATTGCCCAGTCTGATGATCTCTGTCTTTCCTGTGCACCAAACAGCCAACAATCTGTTTGGGAGAGAAAATAAAGACCCTTTTTAAAGACGACTTCATCCCTCTTCTCTATTCACAGGCCTCCAGCCCTCAGTCCCGTGCTGTAGATGACCCAGTGATTCATAACTTAGGCAGCTCTGGGCTTCACCCATCTTAAAAGAGAATTTGTCCCGGAAATTCTGGAGGGAAGCTTTTCCTGGACAGGTTTTCCAAAGACGGCAGCTGGTTCTTCACTATTATGGAGTGCAGCCACTGCAAGGACAGTATCCAAATCAAGGCCTGTGTGCTTACGCAGAATCTGGGAAGCGTTATTTGTGAAACATAGCTTAAGTCTACAGGCTGGAACGCTGGACTAACTCCAGCTGGCTCCCAGGAGCAAGGACTATAGAAGCCAATAGCAAGAGTTCAGAATGGCAGTGATAAATAAACATATGACCTACATATATATGAAAGAAAGAAATGCAGAATGGAAAACTTCCCCTTTCACTAATGTTTCATCCTGTTGCTAATCCTTAACTCTACTGCTCACTGGGGACCGCTGTTTTCAGTGAGAACTATTCCTTTATACAACAGGAGAAAGTATTTATGGTGAGAAGGGCATTTTAATGGTAAAAATCCCAAGAAATTAGACTCTAATGCTAAGAGAAACTTTGTTGTTGCAAATTTTAGGGGAGAGGCAGTTGAACTAGCTCACTGCTGAAGTGAGGCTAGCCTTCCTTGTTTTTCTCCAGCCATGTTTATCATGGAAAGAGAATAACTATCCTCTATTGTAACTATCAAACTTGAGTGTAACTGCTTAGGCTGTTTCCTATCATCCCTATGTGGCTGGCCAGACATTTGTCTCAGTTGGTTACAAAGTGCACAGCAATGAACAAGTTACCTCCATCTCTTGTCTACACCCCCCCCAGTCTCCTACAACCTTCACCCAGGGCCAGATTTCCATTCAGCTCAAAGTGGAAGCGAAATCCATAAGAAATCTATCTCAAAGCCATCCTGCTCTTCTGAGATGTGAACAGGGCATCAGGCTTTATAGGTCTCTCTAACTTGTGGTTTTCATACTCATGGAGGAATCTGAATGGTGTGTAACCCACACAAGCCAGAAAAGTCTGTTGAAATAACAGAGTGATGGTACCAAAGGCTAGCTCAAAGAATGCTACTGCAAGGAAGTGAGGGGGAGAACTTGGCAGAACGTTTCAGAAACAAAGGGCTCGGTCAAAGTGACCTACATGGATAGTTATTTCAGAAGTGTCTAAGTACTGGAGCAGGGCCAGCCAAGCTTGATGAGAATGCCTTTTATCTTCCAAATGGCTTTGCAATCCTCTCTAAGTGGAGAGCGGTATTCTGGCCTTCTGAAAGAACCTGAGCACTGCAGAGAAGAGCCATCTGGCTTTGCTCTGTTCAGTGTAAACTGTCTCTCATGTCAACACTGAGATCCCATTGTCTTATGGGATCTGTTGATGGGGCCAGACATCAAGAGCCTAAGCAACCTTAAGAAAGAGTCAAATGGAATTTCTGAGCCACACAGCTGACTATCCCATGCACTTGGGACCCTGTATGATACATCACTGTTGGGGAGGAAAAGGGTGTAGTTGTCTGAATGAGGCCAAAAGTATCCAGCAAGGATGGTTCACTTCAGCACTAGGCCCAGAGTGCACCACTCTGTACACTTTTTGTGTCCTGGTTCTATAGAGAACTTTCTAGATGCTGATACTCTGTCAGACCCAAAAAATCTTGCAGGCCTTGAAGGTAGAAAAGCAGAACTGTCCCAGGAATGTCTCTAGATTCCATATTATTTAGACTTGCTTTGCCTTGACTTCTACTTCAGAGGCTACCCCCTCCAAGATAGAATTTCTTCCTGACCTACCTTTTCATCTCAGGGGCTACCCCTGCACATTGTAACTCTGGCCTAATCTATTTACCTCTTCATCTAAGGAGAACTATTTCTGCTGAACGATCAGGACAGACACAGTACAGATGGGAGGTAGCTGGACTGAGCGGGTGTATCCTTTAGAGTAGACACTAAGAGGTAGCTCCCTTAGTAGAATAACAAACATATATTAAACAGCAGGTAGTAACATAATTGATGGAGTTCATGTTTGATGCCCAAGCATAAAAGAGCCTGCCCTGCACCTCCACTAGTAAATCTCACCGGAGAATCTCTGTAAGAGTCAATGGTGAAGGAAGGAAAGTAGAGGAGTATCTGAAGTGAGAGAGAAGAGATCCTTATGGAGTCCAGTGACTTGAAGGTGCTCATGGCCTGATGCCACAAGGGCCCTGAATTTGAATTAATGCTTTGCTTGATCTTGAAATTTCTCATCCCCTGCAAAGAAGCCTTGCCTTTCCATTGCACCCTGGGCCCTGAAAGTAATGTCCCCCATCCCATACTCTGCTTCCGCCTCCTTTAGCTCACACACTCAAGATGGACATGATGTGACTTTCAAACAACATAAAGCTTAGAGAAATGAAGGGGAAACAGAGTGGGTGGCAGGAAAAGGGAAGGGGGAGGCCCCTCTCTAGACAATGTCCACAAGGTCTAGGGAAGCTCTGGTTCCTGACCCCTCACCCCATGGAGAAGCTGCCAGCACAGGAAAATGTCAGCTTCACAGGGGGTTCCTTCAAGTGGGGGCCACATATGGAGGGATGAAAGCAGCAACTCCTCCTGGAAGGAGGGGGTCCAATATGGGTCCTCATCCTTTGATGTGCCAGTAGTTGGTGCCACATCTTAGCTATTGTGGATAGTGAGGCAACTATCTTAAGAACTAGCAATCTATCCAGAGAGAAGGAAATCAGAACATCAAATCCTCTTTGGGATGTCTGCTTTCACATTACAAGGTTTAGTCCAAGTGTCAAGACAGGAGGAAGGAAGGAAGGTGAAGACTGGACAGGGGGATGTGTTACATTTTCAAATTTCTTTTTGGCTTCTAAAGGAAACAGGACCAGCCTGGTTTTTCCACTTTGGACCAGTATTGCCTACCCATCACTTCCCTCCTCTTCCAAGTCATTCTATAATGAGATTTCTGCACTCAGACTGTTCATGACTGCCTGTCTATCCCTGCCTCAAATCCAAACACTAACTAGTCACATGGGACCAGCTAAGACCTGCTGTGAGCTTATGTGGCAGAAACAGAGGCAACATGGTGGGTGCGACTTGGACTTCGTCACAGACCCACTCTGAGCCTCAGTAGTACCACAGAGGAAACCCAGTAGAAGGTCCCTCAGGATCTTGCCTGTCAAACATTTGCATAGCCCCTGGAGTCCTCCCTTCTTCCCACCTTGCACTTGAAAGGCTTCACATCAGAATGGACAATCATGTGCGCTTTGAGGGTTTGCTTCTGCACGAAGCTCTTGTAGCAGAGGTGACACTGATAGGCCCGGATGTTGGTGTGGATCAGCACATGTCTCTTCATGTTGGCCAGAAGCGTGAACTCACGCCCACAGATCCCACACTTGTGCTCTTTCACACCCTATGGAGAGGCAAGATTCAAAACAGTGAGTGCCGAGTGTGTATCAGGCTTTCATGAATGTTATGTGCTGTTCCTCTCTAACACATAAATCCACAAAGAACTCAAAGTCAGAAGCCAAGTTCCAAATGATGCAGCTTTAGCCATGTTAAGTTGTGATTTCCTTGGAAAGTGTTGATTATATAACCTACCTTTTCTTTTCTGAACATTATAAATTAGCTGACCTAGAGGAAAAGAAAGTCAGTACTGTCTCCACTACTGATGGAGTTCACTCTACAGTACAGAGTGGGAGGATTAATATGATTTTGGTAAGAGCACTATAGAATGATTTAAAAAATGAGTCTATAATCTGACTTTCATGATGATGAAAAAAATCTAAGCTGATACTACCATTTCTCAAAAGAAAGCCAATGTCTCACCAGTTCTGACTAATGGACTCAAAAATGCCAAATGAGCCATCCATCCTTGTTTCAATCAATTACAACTAGATAATCACCCTCTCCAGTTGGTCCCCTGGGTTCCCACAGGTCATGTTGACTCATGGGGCCATAGCACTGAAGTCTCCTGTATTTGGTACAGCTACTCGTGTTGGAAAAAATTTGGCAACAGACAACTTTTGAAATTGGAAAATAGAACAGAAGGTTGTCTGGTTTCCTCACTATCTATAGACTGATGTTTAAATGCTTGATTGCTGATGCCTACAATTCAGTTTTTCCAGGGACTCCCAGATAGATGTAAGCCTTCCCAACAACCTTCATTCCCAGAAAAGTCTAGTGCAAAGGGTGTATGTCCACAATGACTTAAAAATAATGTTAGATATATTTTATGTGTATGAATGCTTACATGTATGTATGTATGTATGTATATGAGGAGGTTGGAACAGGGGATCAAATGCTCCCTGGACCTGGAGTTACAGATGCTTATCTACTGTAGGTGATGGGAAGCATGCTCAGGTATTCTGCAAGATCAACAAGTGGTCTTAGCTGAGCCATCTTTCCTGGATCCATAGTGACTTTTTGATATAGGGCTTCACTATGTTGCTGAAGCTAGTGTTGAATTCCTGGGTTCAAGTAATCCTCTTGCTCCAGCCTCCCGGGTAGGTAGCTAGGACTACATGTGTATACTATTGTTCCAGGAAAGAATGACTTTTTAAAAGGAAGAATCAAATAGTCCTGGCACAGAAATGAGGATTAGAACATATTACCAAATTAACTCCTTAAAAATTCATACTGTCTGGCCTAAGGAAGGAGAGACTCCAAGTTAGCTCTGACTTCAGCTATATTATCACTTATTTAAGCTGGAGTGTGCTACGAGATTAGCGTTTTTCAGTTTTGGTGAGTCCAAAGTACTAACGAATGATTGATTACTAACTGTAAAACCTTAAAGAAATAAGTTCCATGGTCTTTTCTGGTGAAAATTTGTCTTCTCAGGGTGAAGTAAGTGGTGGGGGCTGGGTCATAACTCAGTTGGCATAGTACTTGCCTTGTGTCCATGAAGTCCTGGGGCTAGACACACAGTGTGCAAGCATTCATAGTTCTCATAGAAAAGGCAAGCATAGCAAGGCATGTCTGTAATCCTAGCCCTAGGAAGCAGGGGAAGAAGGATGCCCTGCTGAGACTCTAGCCATGTTCAGAGAGAGAGTCTATCCAAAGGATATAGTGGAGAGCAATAGTAGACACCTGATGATGACCTATGGCCTTTACATGGGAATTTGCATACATATGCACATAAGTACAAAATAAAAATGTAAATGAATAAATAAAGATTTGGGTGCTGGGGTTCCTGAGAGATTTCATCATATCTTGGTGTTTTTATTTTCAGATTCTAGCATCCTTGAGCATCAGCATGAACAAGTCAGGAACCACTAAGCAAGCATTTAGTGAACACTACCTCTCACTGTTTGCTCACGTCTATACTGAAAACACACTTTGTTTACTGATCCGAAGGAAATAATATGTCGGACAACAGGTGGTTTTCCCCATTTACACTTTATTTTCTATTGTCTTGCAGAATCTATATGGTCTAAAATCAATAACCTTTGGTTTCTTATCCACATACACAAGCACCCAGAGCTAAGCCAAAGGTGCCTTTTTTTTTTAAAGAACATTTTTTTAAAAAATTTTATTTATTTATTCATTTGCCTTGGTGTTTGCCTGGAACTACAGCTACAGACAGTTGTTAGCTGCCATGTGGGTGCTGGGAATCGAACCCGGGTCCTCTGGAAGAGCAGACGGTGCTCTTAACCACTGAGCCATCTCTCCAGCCCCCAAAGGTGCCTTTGTAAACAAATCTAAGTCCAGGTCCTCTGCCAATGGTTCCTGTAGTTGGAGGCAGTGCCCCTCAGATGGTGTCTATAGGTACCTCTCATCTAGCAGGAAGCATTCCTCTGCTGCAGAGCCAGAAAGCACTGTCTTCATTTAACAAATGAAACCCAGGACAGCAAAGCACCAATATTACCTCAGCTGGGCAGTTTTCTCATGACCTTTAGAAATAAAGGATGGTTTAAAAACACTGGCTTCCTAGAAGTCTTTCTTGCCAAGAAAACCACTGAGGACAAGGGTCAGACTAGAGGTCAGTGGGGGCAAAAGTCTCCTTGTGGTGTCTCAAAGCAGACTCAAGTGGATTAGGAGCCCAGATGGATTAGGAGCCCAAGATGCCACAGGGCCTTGCCTGTTTCAGCTTGATGAGGTACAGGGTGCTAGTTACAAATAAAGCAGAAACTTGAGCCTTGGGTCGGTATGTCTCCATGAAGATCTGAACCCAGAGAAACTAAAACCAGGCAGAGAAGGATGCTTCCTCTTGCTCCCCACAAGGATACCACAGAGAAGTGAACCGAAGCAGACAGGGAAGAGCTGGTCCAGAGTGACTAGGCCAAACTGTGCTTCAGTCTGTAGCCACCTGCAGGAAGCAGGTCTCACAGCAGAGCCAGCTAACAAACCAGAAGTAGCCTTGGCTTCAACTAGAATGAGTTCTCAGAGAATTCTCTAGAAGGCGGCTTTCACTAGTATATTCTAGGCATGGTGGTGATCTGAGATCTGATGGCATGCATTCCGCTCCCCCCCGCCCCGCAAAAAAAAGAAACGTGGCCTAAAAGAAGTTTCTAGAAACAAAATTCCAGGGCTTCTTGAGGGCTAAGCAAAAATATCCCAGCAGCCAGCTGCTTCATTTATCCTTGCTCACTGTGCTCTCAAATGTCTACATTGCTAATTTGCAGTCCCACATAGACTCTAAGGCTATTCCGGGAAAGGGCTTAATTGATTGTCTCCAGTCACTCACTGTTTGCTATGTAAAGTGAGGAAGGCCCTGATACTCAAGTAAGGCGAGTATCTTAGCGAGGGTCACACAGCTCCTCTGCATTTTAGGTTGGAGCAGCTCAGGTCTCCCCACCCACAGGTCCCCAGCTCTGTTCTTTTCCTGGTGACCCAGCATTCCCCTCCCCCAGTGGTGCCCTCCCCCATACCTTGTGGGTGAGTGAGTGCTGCTTGAGGTGATGGGGCTGAACGAACTCCATGCCGCACTCGGAGCAGATGTAGGGACGGATGTCTTTATGTTTCATCATGTGATTCTGCAGCTGACTCGGGTACTGGAAAGTCTTGTCGCACTCGGAGCAGTTGTACTGGATGGGGCCACGATGCGTAGTGAGATGCCTCTTCAGCTGAGCCAGAGTGGGGAAGTCGAGGCCGCACTCCACGCATATGTTCTCGCGGCCACTGGCGTGTTTGGCCTCGTGGGCCTTGAGCTCGCTGGGGTAAGCAAAGCCCCGACTGCACACGCGACAGTTGTGTGGCTTCACCTCACTGTGCTGCATCATGTGGCGCTTCAGGTGGCTGGTCTGGGTGAAGGCCTTGTGGCACACCTGGCATTTGTGGGGCCGTGTGCCCTGGTGTGTCAGCATGTGAGTATGCAGATGGCTGAGCTGCTTGAAGAGCTTCCCGCAGCGGGTGCACGCATGTGGCTTGATTCCGCTGTGGCCCAGTATGTGGGTCACCAGGTTGTACTTGGAGGTGTAGGACTTGTCACAGGTGGGGCACTGCCAGCGCTTCTGAGCCCCACCCACATCTACATAGTAGCTGTCATCGATCTGGACATTCACGTCCACTCTTTCCACCTTCTGTTTGGTCTCCTCGCTTTCTAAGGGCTCCACTTTCCGGGGTAACACTGGTTCGGGGGGCTGTTTGGGCAGAAAGGTATGCCTGCTGAAGGGGAAGGGTGAGGATGAAGGAACGAAGAAGGGGAACATGAGTCCTGGGTAGACTTTGGGGTAGTAGGGGTAAGGTGCAGGCAGGAAGGCAGGAGGTGTCGGCTGGGGCCACAAGGCGCTGGGCTTCACCGGCTCCTGCTTTATGGCTTTGCCCCCCAAGTGCTCCAGGGTGCGGTAGAACTGCAACCCAACATTGCACAGGTCGATCATCTGAGAGTCACACTTGGGGCGCTGTGGCTGAGGAAAAACCAGAGCCAAGTTCGGAGGGCCCAGGCTCTTGTTCTCCTCAGCAATCGTGGCTTCTTCCGCAGGATGACTGTAAGGCATCTTTGTTGGCATGCTCTTCCGTTTTCGGGACCCTCCTCCCTCGAAGACCTCAGGGAATCCATCAAGGTCTCCTGGGGGAGGTTCATATCGAAACTGGGAAAAGGGGCCCCGAAGAGCTTCAGGGGAGGAGTGACTTTGGAGAGCCTTTCCTCGGGAAGCCTCGGGCTGTAGGCAGTGGGGAAAGGAGATGTTCCTCACAGCAGCGTTGAAGGGTCCATCCTCATCTTTGACGATCTTCATTGCCTTCTGCATCTTTGACAGGGTCCCTTTAAAGAAAAAGAAAGTGGGGCTGGAGAGATGTCTCTGAGGTTAAGAGCACTGACTGTTCTCCCAGAGGGTCTGAGTTTGATTCCCAGCAGCCACATGGTGGCTCACAACCATCTATAATGAGATCTGGTACCCTCTTCTGTATACTATATACATAATAAATAAATTTAAAAGAAAAAAAATGAAAGTATTGTGTGGTTTTGCTTTGCTTTGTTTTCGATCTTCTTTGCTGAATTAGAGTTTGGGTTACAGATCAATAACTAACCTATAAAGGGTAATGCCTGTTCATACTGACCTTCTGAGTTGTAAACTCTTCTGCTAATGTGAAGAGCACTGGCCAAGGAGAGTGAGATCTGAGGGGCTATTGTAAACTACAGAACCATAGTTGTAGAGGCTAGGAGGGGATCTGTTCTGAAAACTCATCTGTGCCTTGTTTGCCTCCCTTGTCTTTACCATGAGCATCTCAAGGCCCCTGAAGCTAAACTGACATGTTCAAGTGACATAGCTACGTAGAGAAGGAGTCAGATCCTGGACACATTCTGCTGCAGTTTTCAACCACCCAAGATGTTCTTAATGTGCCTCATCTGTCATCTTTTTGCATATGAAAACCGGTTTTCACCACATGTGCTTGAGTCTGTGTGGCACCAGACCATGAGAGAGAATAGACTTCACTGGTGAGCTCAGACGTAATGTAGATGAGTAATCCACTGAGCAAGGTAAGCTGCTAAGGTACATGGAGATAGCCATGAGGGGGAAACGTGGACATTTCCTTGTTCTGAAGTCATTCTGTCAGCCCATACATCCTAAATCTCCAATCAGAAACAATTTCAAGAGGGGAATTCCAATATTAGGAATCTCTAAACCCACACTTGTGTTTTTCCCTTCATGCAGATGTTCAAGTCAAGGGCAGCCTATGGAGTCTAACATATCTCCTACTAAAGCCAGACACTATACCACAGTGACTGTCTGACACTGCTAAAAGAACCAGTAGACCAAGGGCCATTTTTTTTTTTTCCTTTTCCACAAGGACATCGATAGAACAAACCAGTTACTACTTCTGTCTTTTCAGTAAGGATTCTTGCTACACAAACCCACTGAGTTTTTGATGGTCCTCCTTGGTTATCAGAGGTTCTCAAGAAGATAGCATTTAAAGGCTGAACTAGGGTCACTGGATAAGGGACTGAAATAGAGACGTAAGGTAACTGGATGCTGTGGGTAAGAATATAGGATGCAGGTCCCAGGATGAGACAGCTGGAAGTTCCTACTCATTGCCAAGAACCTTTGATGAGACATTGAATTTTCACAAATATACAAACATACCCAAATTATGTGTGAGGATTACTTTTTGAGGTGGGGATGGTGGAGGCTCCTTGGTGTCTTCCCATGTTTTGTAGGTAGTCAGCAGGCTCTGATCTCTAGATTAACTACAGTACCGTGATCCGGACCAAGAGTTGTCTAGATGAGCCTTTAGGAAAGGGTACGGCATTGGAAAGAGCAATGGTGGTTCTCTGGAGCAATGGTGGTTCTCTGGAGTTTGATGTTAACCAAAGCCACTTTCAGAATCCCTTTGGCAAAGAGGCCACTGAGACCAAATAGTCTTGAAGGTGCTTTAGTGCCTGGTCCCCAAAGTCAAGTGGTTTGTTTGTTTTCCTCCAATGTGGTTAAAAGAAGCAGTTATTCCTAATTCACACTAGAGAGTTTGATTTGGAAATTTTTAACTAATGGATGTGTTGAAACATAATTTTCTGGTATGTTTTTAGTTATTACTTTTACTTGAGAGGCTGTGGTTGGAGTGTGTGGCTCCTTTCTCTTCATCACATGTTCTCTTCTGTGGGAACCTCCTTGAACAGGAAAGTCAGCACTGATTGAGAATCTGAAATCCCACTTTATTGTCCCAGTTTATTCCCACTGTTATTGTCTTTTTACTAATTAGTTTGACATTATGAATTGGTCAGCTCCTTTTTATATATTAGTAGTGACACTCTTCACATAAAACTAACCTCAAAAACACATTTGCATTTTATGTTGTCACCCTTAATCTTGTAAGTCAAAGAAACATTTTGAACAAAGATATATATATATATCATATATATCATATATATGACACTACTATGTTCCCAAAGGCAGAGATTTTATGTTTATCCTAATATCATACTCCTTTTAACATCTTAAAGTGAACTCCCTCAAGTTTTGCCTTTCTAGTCTCTTACTCCTAAAAGAGTATTTGATGTGACCTAGAATAAAGTCAATGACCCCAGAAAGCTTTAAAAAGCAGGGGATCCACCCATGGATGTTTGTTCACATCTTTAAAGCAGCAGGTCTCTTCTGCCAAAGGATTTTAGGGAACACTGCCAATCCCTACAGAGGTCAAGAAGCCTTGCTTCCCCCTTTGCTGCCTTGGAGAGCAATCAACAGGGACTGCTGCTAGCTACCTGGTCCTGGCTTTGAGTGCCAGGTGCTAGGAGAAACCCTCAGGAGCAGAAGAACAATATAACTCAGAAGAAGCTATGCTGGGAATGGGTGGTGCTGAAGGGCAAGCTCATCTTGTGGTCATTCATCTTGAACTTAGTCAAGTTGCCATTCTGGGTGTCCTCAGCAAAAAAATATTAATAGGCCCTGCAATGCCTCCAATGTGTACCACCCACATGCCCTCCTCTGTTTTTAAAAATAGATCCATAGGCATTCAGACAGCTGCAGGATCCTGTGCAGGAGGCAAGAGAGGCCTCAGAGCAGGTGACTGACTTTAAGACCTGTATCTGGGAACAGCAGCAATCCTCTGGTTGGTGGTTATCACAGGCTGCTTCTAGCACTCTGGAGAAAACCAGCAGGCTGTAAGATAGTTTCCCACCTATTACATATGTGTTGAAACAACACACAGAAAGAAAGAACTGAAAATTTCCAGTGGACAGCTGTGAGATCATGCAAGGAACATCGGTTTGGAGCCTGAGGGGCCTGAGCTTGAATGCTGGGTTCATTAGTGGCTGTGTAAGATTGAGCAAGTTTTGAGGTCTGCTGTTCTCATCTGTCAAATGGGAGCTTGGATATCCCCATATGGTTACAGGCCTAAAATAGAATGTGAGAACATGCATTAAGCAATGTGCCCTGGAGAGGTAAGACAGCAATAGAATAGAGGAGTGAGGTCTATGGTCATGGAGTTCATGATACTGGCTGAAACTTCTGTTCTCCAAACAGACACTGCCAATCACCACTGACTGGCATTTTAGCATCTGCTCTACAAGTTCAAAGCCAAGGCTTTATACTCTTTGAAGCTACATTGGTCTTATCACAAAGGTGAAGGTGTATACACTCAAAAAGCCAAAGAGCTTACTAGTCACTTGCAGTGATAGCTTTTGTGTTTAGGAATACTTCCCTGCCCTTCCTCATGCCTTCTTTCCTATGTTGAAGATGCTCTCTTGTCTACATTAATACCAGACAGCTTAGGGAAGCAGAGTTGAACTGAAGAATTGGGAATTACTTTAGTTTGCGTTAGCAATGGAAGGGTTGTCCCTATCTAACACTGGAGGTCACTTGTCTGGGAAATCCAAAGGTACAGTTGCTAAGACAATGCTGGGTCAATACTGATAGACCTTGTAGACTATTGGTTCTCAACCTGTGGGTCTTGACCCCCTTGCATTGAATAACCCTTTTACAGGGATCATCCAAGGCCACTGGAAAACATAGATATTTTACACTGCAATTTATAACAATAGCAAGATTATAGCTATTAAGCAGCAACAAAAATAATTCTCTGTCTTGGAGGTCACCACAACATGAGGAATTGTATTAAAGGGTCACAGTATTAGGAAGGTTGAAAACCACTGTTGTAGGCTTTGGGGGAATAGGAACTTGATATGTTTTGTCTGATGCTATGTCTCTAGATTCCACCAAGTGCTTGACTCAAAGTAGCTGTTCAATAAGATGCTTTGAGAGAAGTGATTATTAAGTTTTTGTATATAAATAAGTCTCCATATAAAACCTAAACATGTGCAATTTATTTTACATGATACAAATTATAGTGAATTTTAGTATGTGATGACATGAATGATGAGACCATCATGACTTCTAGGGCAGACCCTAGCCCTCCAATTCTATCTACTGTCCTAGCCCACAAAGGGCACACTGTGGAAGCAAGATGGCTGGCCAGAGGAATGAAAATCGTGTGCCTAGAAACAGATTTTAGAAGCGATTTCTTTTCACAATATCTTTTTCAAATCACCTGATAAAGATTATGACAGCTGCAGTAAAATGGGTGACATCAAACAGAGCTATTTGGAAACATTTATTTCCAATCCAAAATGGAGCTTTATCTAGTATTTACCATAAATCTACATTTTTGTTCTCTTCCGGATTACTACAACCATAGTGTAGATAGAGCTCGCTTTGACATCCGACTGCAGGACAATATTGTGCTACCATCCTCCTGTGGATGTCCTATACGGACACACCAAACCTGCCCCTCAACCAGATATTTTTCATAATAATGGAGAAACATACAAACAAGTGCTGAAAACCAAATTAAAAGAAAAAACTGAACAGCTTGAGCAAGGACTCATGATCGAACATCTCAGCAAAGTGTTCTTCACCACAAAGCATTGCTGGTACCCACATGGACAGTATCACAGACATCGTAAGAAACTGGATCCTCCCAAAGACAGATGGCTGCTCATGATTTTCCAAGTATCAAGGAAATTTTGCTTTGTGTCTTATTTGTCAACTGAGAAAATGCAAATGGTGCACTCATTAAGATAATTTGTAAGAAAATAACAAAAATACCCTTCTATATATTTAAATGTGATTCTGAATTTGAGGTTCTTATTTAAGGAAGCCTACTTGACCTTATTTTCCTTTTGTAACATTAAAGTCTCTTTTTTCCTCTTTAATAAAAGGGAGAATATACTGTGCAGCTACTGTAGGAGGTACTCTGTACACTATCTCTTGGTGAGTGGTCGATCCCTGGCTAATCCTCACATGCAGCATTAGCTACACTGATGCTATTTTCTGAGTGCCATAAGATTCTACAGCCTAGCCAGGGAAGAGATTCCTGAAAAAGCCTAAAGGTGGTCAGTGATTACCTTCTGCACTAAAAATAGGCTGCCTACCCCCTGCACTCCTTTACCCTTAGGAAGTTTGTCCTTTGAGTCAACAGGAGAGAAAATTGTGGACTACCTCCTGCTCATTTCTTCCAGCAGAGAACCATTTGCTCTCAATTATGCATTCAGCCCCAGACTCTGAGCACTGTGCCAGGAAGCACTGTTTGAGGAGGGAGGGATGGGGTTGATTTGCCCTAAGCAATGTGGAACTTATAATGTCTTCTTTGAGAGGCTGGATTCATGGGAGTCAGTTATGAGGAAATGGGGAATAGGTTAATTAAATAATAATAATAATATTTTTTCCATCATGTGAATCAATTAGAAGCACAAAGTCTAAAATGAAACTATGCGGGATTTGGAGGGAAATGTTTCTAATAACGCCCTTTCATTAGGAATTCACCTACTGTACCAAAATATAAATGTTCCCCCTAATAAAATTACTGGTATTTTGTGGTTCTCATCTGAATTGAAGGTCATTCTGGTAAGTGGTATTAGAAGAGTCAGAGTGAGTCAGCATGCCAGGGACAGATTTATCCCCACTGTTCCACACTGACTTCTGTACATCCTGAAACAGACCAAAGAATATTTGGGCTCACATGAAAGAGAGGAACTATGCTTTTTATTCCATGAAGCTTGCCAATGTTCTGTGGCAAGATGCTACATGTTAAGAAACCCCTGTGGTTTACTTCTGTAGTTTGTCTTTGAGCTGTGTTCTCCACAGGGGTGAGGCACGGAGATGAGAATCAAAACAAGCAAGAGGATGAGAAGGAGAGCCAAGGGAAGCAGGAGTGTGTGTGTGTGTGTGTGTGTGTGTATGTGTGAGTGTGTGTGTGTGTACAGAAGACAGTGGGGTTGTCCTCTTCTTGTTCATACAAGGGATGTCGTTACAGGTCCCTCTGGAGTGAGGCTTTATATTTTTCTCATTCTCTTTAACCTAGCTGGAGACTTTGAGACTTAAAATGCAGTTTCCAATAAAATGAAACAGGAATCCGCTGAGTGTTTCTGTGCACATAATGGGAGGCAGTGGTTCAGTCTCATGTCTCAGGACTGACAGGAAGTGTGGGGTCTCCACATACATCCTGCTAGTAGAGCAGGGTTTCCTCAAATCAAAGAATGTTCTGCCTTGCCATTCTCTATGTCTGCAGTAAGGCCAAAAAGAGGCATCTAAATGCCTAGTAACCAGACCCCAACACCCTTACAGATCCCTTTCTAGCCCCCCCCCCCCCGTTTATTTCACCAACCTCGCATCTCCTTCTTGTCTAAAGGAAATAGTTCACCTGCTGATATTGGCCAAAATACATTATTTGGTTGTAAAGTTTGGTCACATATAAAACAGTTGAGTGTGCATCAGAATTCTTCAGAATGGTGCTGGCAAGATGACTCAGTGGTTAAAAGGATTAGCTGCTCTCTCAGAGACCTGGGTTCCATTCCCAGTACCCACCCAGAGGTTCACAACTGTCTGTAACTCCAATTCCAAGGAATCATAGGCACCAGGCACACATACATGGTCTTTTTCTGACCTCCTCAGGCACCAGTCCAAGCACACTCATGGTGCACAGAAATATAAGCAGGCACAACATTCATACGTATAAAATAAAATTTTAGGCAGGTGCAGTGGCGCATGCACATGCTTAATTCCAGCTTTACAGAATTAGAGCCAGGCGAAACTCTAAATTTGAGGTCATCCTGGTCTACAGAGAGAACTCCAGGACAGCCAGAGCTTTGTAAAGAGATCTTGTCTGGAAAAAACAAAACCCAAAACAAAATCAAACCCAAACAATTCTTCAGTACCACCAAGAGACAGTACAAAGCCACCTGGAATTTTGTGTTATTTGAAATCTCCAGAACCCACACGGATATGCTATTTTACAAATGTCTAAGAAAGTACTAATTTTTTTTTACATTAGTTATTGTGTTTGTGTGTCCTGTATGATCACACATGTGCATGTGTAGATGTGTCGTACTGCACACATGGAGGGCAGAGGACAAATCTGTGGAATCAGATCTCTGTTTTTACTACGTGGACTTTGGGGATCCAATTCAGGTTATTAGGTTTGGCAGCAAGTGCCTTTTATCCTAAAAGTCATCATGTCAGGACCCATTTTAAAGAAAGCCATCACACACACACACACACACACACACACACACATACACACACACACAAACACACACACACATACACACACACACATACACACACACATACACACACACACAAACACACACACATACATACACACACACACACACACACACACAAACACACACACACATACACACACATACAAACACACACACACACACACACACACACACACACGTTTTTCTCTTTCTCTGTCTCTCTCTCTGTCTCTCTCTGTCTCTGTCTCTGTCTCTCTCTCTCTCTGTCTCTCTCTCTCTCTCTGAATTCAGAAACTAACTTGCACAGGTCAAAATGGATGTGGATTTTCTGTAGTGCTGTTTAGGACTCCTCTATGAAAAACAGGGTGACTGCCGTAGCTTGGATGCTTGGGCAGCTGAGAGTCTGAGGTTATCTATGTGGTGGTGGCTTGTTTAGAGGAAGGAAATGGATTGGAGATACGGCTTAGCAGTTCTCTTTCCCTACCCTGATTTAATGCATCTCATTTGGATGGAATTTGTCTCCAACTCTCTTGTGAAAATGTCCTTAGAATATCTTATGCTTTAAGATAAAAGGAGCTTAACAAATTAACTTGTAGCTAGGCAAACATGAGTGTGCATGTTGGAAAGACTTGTGTCCATCTGCAGGTATGGTGGTGTATCATAGAAAAGATTGTAAAATACAACCCTGTCAGTGGCAGCCAACTGTTGTGGATTCTGCAAAAGAAACTTATTTTGAAAATGTCATTCATGAAAACATTCCTCTGAAGGAGAAAGAATGCAATGCTTTGCATTTGATTATGGAATTATACAACTCTGTTTGTCAAAGCTTGTATAGTTCATATAAAAATTATTCTTATGTACTCAGAAACATATACAACAACAATTACTATAACAACTAATTAAAGAAAAAGCTGTGAATTTGAGAGAGAGAAGGGGGTTGTATGAGATGGGTTGGAGGGAGGAAATATAAGGAAGTAAATGTAATTATATTATAATTTCAAAAAAAATAAATTATCCTGATCATAAATTTCAAATAAGTTTTAAAATGCAAAAAAATACTATTTTGTGTATCATTATTAAATGAATAACTAAGGACATTTGTCAAGTGTCCAAATGGTAGTCATGGAGACAAAAAAACCCTCTAACAAATTCTTAGCAAAAGAATGTGTTTATTAATTTTCATATGGTTTGTAGAAAGCAGCATGGACTGGAACATAAGAATTAAATGATTCCTACTCAGTCCAAAAGGAGAATTTTAAGTATGACATATACTAGCAGTATGTAGGCTCGTGTGTGTGGGTGTGTGTGTGTGTGTGAGAGAGAGAGAGAGACAGAGAGAGAGAGAGAGAGACAGAGAGACAGAGAGACAGAGAGACAGAGAGAGAGAGAGAGAGCAGTCCAACAAGAATATTGTAAGGCAGAGATGGTGAACTCGACTTGAAGGTTTTCTAATCTCTGGGCCCTGATTGCAGGCTTAGTAAAGCTATCTTCTCTAATTGCTTCAATGGTCTTTTAAATGTAAAGTAGTCTGCCATGAGTTTACAAGATTATTTTTGTCATTACAAAACATACTTATGCCCCTTATAAATCAATTGACTGGTATTAATATTCAGGCTCATCAATCATTCTTGCTTATTATTCTTTGGATCTGATTAACTGAGTTCTGTCGTAAGAGTGGAGGCTCACTTGTACATCTAAACCTGTGAACCACATGCTGAGTTCACAGCCCTTACCAGGCCCTGTTCTCCCATGCAGCTTATCTGAGCAGACATCTACCCTAGTGTTACAACACATTGCATTTGATATATCTGGATTTCTGAAACATTCTGGGGTGAGGGTGGTTAGAGAGAAACTGCTGTCCTGGAAAGTTCATGGAAGTTAGCGATAAGACCTTTCTTTCCATAAACTTTCTCATCTCTGAATTCTACTGCTGGTAATCCCTCCCGTGTGTACCCTACATTGTAATATAGCAGCGTAGGAAGCCAAAAACTTGATAGCCTCTACGTGTGAAAGCAGCAATTACTTGGCAATTTACTCAGTAATGCCACATTCTAGCTTCCTTTTCTCTTTGATCTCAAGCAAATTTGGGTGTTCTCTAAAGAAAGAATTAACTGTTTAATTTATTCTCCTCCAGCCCATCCAGACTCATTGCCCAAACATCTCTAGCAAGGATCATATTAGCCAAAGTGTATCTGGGACTGTGGTAGCTGTTCAGAAGCTCCCAAGAACCTCTGCTTTATCTTGGCTTGGGTTCCTTGGTGAATGCATGCCATATTTTTTTTTTGTCCTGAAAGAATATTCTTTCTTGTTGAAGTAATATAAATCAATGTGGGAGGTCTCTGGAAATACTCAAGGTGACAGTGGTCAAATGCCACTGAGCCTCTAAGAGAGTGTGTCACCCTAGAGTGTCCCTGGAGGGCAGGCCATGGTGATTTGTCTCATGTGACACTGTGTAAGTGCCTGTTACCTCTGGAGAATGTCCATCGGAATGGACACACAGACATGAAACCCTGCTCTTTCCTTTTATGTGAATGGAAGCTCAATCTTCTTCTGCTTTTGATGATACACCATTTGAATACCATTACTCCCTCCTCCAACCCTTCCCAACAGTATCTTCTCACTCATCTACTTCATACTGACCTTTTCTATCAATTCTGCTGAATAAGCTCATTAAAGAAAATGTATACACACTTAAAAAATATATATGCACATCTCAGGGACATGTATGCATAACCCTTGGTGTCTGAGGAGGATTGAGTTGCTAAAAAGAGGGTGGGCTTGGGACCTAAGTAGCAAAGCTACTGATTTTAGAAAGAGCTTTTCCTATCAGAAACCACGGGAAGGTGGCTCTACATCTGGGCAGTTCCTTGTGTGGGATTCTTTGTATATTTCTTTAACCAATAGTTTTATACAACAGCAAAGCTGTTCAAACGGCATAGCAGTTCAAACATGTATGCATAAAATGCAAATTTATATTGGCTGTCAAGCATCAAACATTTAGACAAAGTTATATATAGCATCCCCTTCATGGCTAAGAAGAATCCTATTACATAACTTTTTTAGAAGTTTTGATTTAACTTTGATTTTCTTCCCTAGGTCTTTTGTTGCTATGACAGAGCTCATCCTAGCTTATTTATTGGGTATACAGTATTATAATTCAGGCTCAAACCATCAGGGAAATAAGTGTAAATTACAGCTGAGATTGAGTCTGTGAGGGACCTCTCCATAGACATCTGTTGAACAAGCAGCTCTGTGCCTGCCCTGGGGTAGGTGCCAGAAACACAAGTCCCTATCAGCTAAACATGTTTGAGGAACTCCACACCAGGGAAGAGAAAGATGACAACCAGATGTGGAGAAAAATGTAGGATCTACAGAGGAAAAATCTTGACCCGGAAGCTTAATTTTCTGAATACAGCAAAACCAGAAGCAGAACTCTATCCCTTTGACTAATTCAGTGAACTGTTTTCTTCCCACGTGTTTCCTTCTTTAACAATAAAAGATCAGAATACCTCATAAAGAATGAAGGATATCTGTAGATGTGAGAGGAAAGAGAAAAACAAAAAAACAAAAACCTTTCTTCCTCACTCATTGTCCCAGACTCACTATCTGTGCTCTGGCAACAGAGGAAGCCCTGGGAAATGGGGCTGCTCGCAGGAAGCCGTGTTTGCAAAGAGAAAGGACAAGCTAGACTCAACTCTGAGCATCCAGACAGGTGAACAGTATGAAGATTCTGGTCAAGGCAGAACTGCAGACTACCCCAGTTTCCTTATCACACTCATCTTGGAGTCTCTTCTGGGCAGACAGAATTCTGGGGTGCTACGGTGACACTGTGGTAACATATATTTAATAAGATTTGTCTGGAATATCAGAGAAGAGTCAACCACAGCCAAGCCCCGAAAGTCAGGGAGTGGTAATTCACGCCTTTAATCTCATCACTTGGATCTCTGTGAGTTCAAAGCCTAACAGCCAGTCAGTGGTAGTTCCAGTGTTTGGGAGGCAGAGGAAGAGGGAACTTTGTGAGTTCGAGGCTAGCCTTTTCTACAAAGCAAGTCCCAGGACAGCCAGGACTGTTACTCAGTAAACAACTTGAAACAACAACAAAAAGCTGTAGAGTCTCTGTCCTCTGATGTTCCAGACTGTTTTTATTAAATATATATTACCACAGACACTCTGACTTCTCACCTCAGGCCCTCTCCCAGGGATCTAATGTCCCCAAGATGCTTTGGAACTTCTTTCAAAGTAACATAAATTTCCCACCTATTTGTGCTGCTGCTGAAATGTTCCAAGTGCAAAGTGTTTTAGTCTTCAGCTGGCTAGTTCCACCTTCCATCAGCATCCATGACCTGTGCTCACTGGCTTGTGAGAGCTTCTGCATCTGTGATATACTGCTTCCTTGTAGCCCTGGGTCTCCCAGTCCAGAAGCACCCCTCAGCCTATCTGCATCCATCCTCTCTACTACTATGGTTGCTATCTTTCAAGGGACATATTTTTATAGTTCAATAATTTTCTAGCCTTAAATTTGTATTCTGTTCTTTTATAATTACCTAGCAAATAAAACTACACATACACAAACAAGTCTGTGAGATTCCTTCCTTTCCTTCTTCCCTTTTGCTCTGATTCCTGAAGATAGGCCAGTGCTTTCTTTATTTAAGATTAGTCATGGAAAGGAATGTGAGTTGTTTCCAGACCTGATTCTTAAGCACAGATGTATTCTGGGGGTTTGGTAATGGCCTGCTATGTGATATGAGAATATCCCTGGAAAGAGGTTCTCAGTCTCTGAGAGGGAAGATTTCTGCAGAATCCCTTCCTTGGGTTCCAACATCTTCTTCCTGTTCCTCAGATGTTCTCTGTGTTAAAACACAGTAACATTCCAAGGGTTTTGTTTTTGTTTTTTTTTTAACTGTCGCTGTTTCTAATTCTCCAGAGTTTTCTTTACTAGCTTATTCCTAGGAAGTTCTCTCCCATCTATCTCCACATATTAGCTTTATGACAGATAGAAAGAAAGAAAACAGTGGACCAGCAAATCAGTTTATCAGCACCTTCCATCTGGCCCATTACTGAGCAGTTACCACAAAATGGTGTTATTGTTCCTGGTAAATGGATGATACCCTCCCTGCCTCTTTCTTGCCAACATTGTACCCAGAATTCTAGTCTGAATGTCCACTTCATGAACAGCTTCCAACTGTCCTCCTGGATTCTTTCATGCCCCTTTTTCATAATGTCCAAACCACTCACAAATATGTTGTTAGTTTCTTTTAAAGACAGTTCTGCTCAAGAACCTAGATAGTAAGTAGCACATAGCAGTTACTATCCATACTGTTTGAAGATTGCTAATTTTGCTCAGATACTTGTTTTCCCCTTTTCTTAAGAAATGGAACCCTAATTTTGCTTTTGATGATGATGTATCTGGAATGCTACCCTTCCCAAGCAGCCAGTACTTCCTGGCAGCAGTTATATAGAGGACTGCATGTGAATGCTCTTGGGCTTTTATGATGGAGACTGTCCCCTTTCCTGCTTTCTTTCTGTCTGGTATGTGGAAATTAAGGCTGGAGTCAAAGCAGCCATGTTGCAAGCATGAAGCAAAGGGCTGAAGAGCCCTCCTTCCTGCCAACTAAACTGGAGGAGGGGGAGAAAGAGGTCTATGTGCTGCTGCTTATCACTCTCAAAAAGAGTCCTGAATGAGTAAAAGCATTCAGCTAGAGAACCTCTCTATAGGCAAACTTCCCTTGCTGGTTTTCAAGGAAGGAGATCTCTTTTCTCTGAATTCCTCTATGTTGCAGTCTATTCACTACCACAAGCAAGTGGATCAAGCCAGCCTATGTCTTCCACTTTATATAGATGGCCATTCAGAATTTTATTTTAATTGATTCACTACATTCTTTTAAGATAGACACTAGCCTTTCTATGCTCATGCCTCCTTATGTCTCTTTCTTCCAAATCCTATTGTAACCCACTCCCCATGACTGAGCTCATTATTAAATATAAGCTTTCTCTTATAGTTCACTCAGATTGTTTTATGGATAAGTTCTGTTTTCCTAACTGTTGCCTCAGCTCCCAGTATCCGGAATTCATGGACTGTGATCTCTGCCTGCACCCCTTGTGCTGGTCATGTTACTGCTGCTTGATTCTGGTTGTCTTATTATGTGCTCCTGTATTTCCTTAAAGCAGATCTGTCTGTGGCTTTAAGAGCATATATGAATTGCAAGTTGCATCTCCAACTAATAAGTTAACATTTGCATTGATTGGCAGCTCAGAGTCAGAATGAATTAATTCACCATGTGGAGAAATTTGCAACAGCCAACATTATCTGTGTGTTATTTACTGCAGTAAGAAGTATGTTTCAATTTTCATATTGTTTATAGGGCAGATTTCAATGTTGACAATAAGCCTCTAACTCCTTAAATCTGAGTCTTTAGCACAAAGAGGAAGTGAGATCAAGACTATGGCATCCTGACATTAAAAAAAAAAAAAAAAGCAAGAAACCCACAAAAGCCTTTTAAAAGATTCTCAGCTACCAGGCTCCTGTGTGGACCTGCAGCAAGACCTCATTGCTGAACCGTCCATGTCCAATGCAAGGTTCTGTCATTTATGTAAAATATCAGAGAAAGGGGAGTTGAGGGGAAGAGGACAAGACCCCAGTGGTTTACCTACCACTCAGGTTAATTACTTTAAACTGATTGGAATCACTTGACGTCTCTTTGTCCTCTGGCTATTATAACTTCTTAGTTTACTGGATTTTTTCTTTATTTATTTCAATGAAATTTCACCATATTCATACTCTCACATCCTTCTTCTCTGTCTCCGGTATGTATACACACACACACACACACACACACACACACACACACACACACACACAAACGTTAGAAAAAACACATTTTATATAACCTGCCATATTGTTTGTGTTAAATTAACTAAGTTTATTGTTCCTTTGAAGATAAGAACCTTACCTGGACTTCTCTCTGTGTGGAGTCCTCCACCATCTTAAGTACAGAACTTATTTAATTAAAATTTATTTCAATAAAATTTTGAAATTTGTATTTCAAAAATCATTTCAACAATTTATTAAAAATTATTTTATTGATTCTCAATCATTAAATATTAGATAATAATTCCTAATCCGAGGATTGCAATAACTTTATTTTGTGTTTTAATCTCATCTTTAAAAAAAGAAAAAAGTTAGAGAAAAAAAGGTTTTAAAAAAGAATATTTCTTTTGAAATTTTCTTTTCAGGGAACAAATGGCCACAAGAGTCCTTAATAAATGCCTGTGAGGTAGGTACTCTAGGGCAAGAGTCCTTTGTGGAATCTCAACGCTACCTGCTGGGGACACCCCTGGGGAGTTTTGATAAAGCCTGGGGTTGCCATCTTTGCTTCAACACAGAATCCTGTAAGGGACACTGAGACATGTGCAGAAAACCTTCCTGGGGCTTTAAGGACTTGGGAGTGACCATCCGAGTTGGATGGTCTTCACTAACACCAACAAGACTCCTGATAGATAGGAGAGAAAGGATCTAGACAGAGTGTATAAGACAGTTGCCTTCCCTGGGGCTTCCTCCTAGCTGGGGAAACAGGCAAGAGATCAAAGGACAATGGGTTCTCTGAGTTAGAAGAGATCTAAAAGGTCTGAAAAGCTAACTGAGTCCCAAGTTCCTATATGAGTTCAGTCTTCATGTTGACCACACCTGGCTTATTATGCCCATCTTAGCTGAATGAGTGGATTGATGTGTAGCACACCCACATGCGATAAATAACCCTTTGATCATTACTATTCTATAAGACAGAAAATTGCAGTCAATAAATGTTGTCAATAGACATTTCTTCAGAGGTAGCCAAAGAAGTTTTCATTAGTGAAAGAAACAAGGAACTCACTTTTTAAATGCTTCGTGTGTGTGTGTGTGTGTGTGTGTGTGTGTGTGTGTGTTACATTATCAGAAAAGAACATCTCAGCCATTCACTTATTTATTATCTTACTTGTCCCACTAGATCAGACAGTTGACCAGTGTTCTCTGTTTCATCCTCCTAGAAGAGGGACCAGCACATAGTAGGGCACTGCATTATAGCTACTTGGAGAGTTTTAAACATACACCACTCCAAGCCCTCTTTCCCTCCATAGAATTTACAGGTCTTGGGGAAGAGGCTTAGGCATCCATGCCTTTAGAGAACTTGGTAGGTGACTCTCATTGTCACCCATGGCTGGGAACTACTGAAGAAGGGCAGTACTCCCTGAACCCTGCTGAATGCCAATGGCAGAGTTCAAGCAAATGGAAACCATATATGACATGGTACAGAAGCATCTGAGGGGGAAAGCACTGTGACACCCCACTGTCCCCCTGAAGATTGGTGTGAGGGAGGAGGCCATCTCTGTGTGCCAAGTCTGAATTGATGAAGTATTTGCTTTGGCAATGGTCATTCTGGGCTGTATAGTTAGTTAATGGTGGTGTCCTAAGTCATCCTTTGTACCTTAATGGTGGTGGAGGGTGCCAGATGTGTTACTTTTGTTCAGCTAGTATGTTGTTTCCTCAGCCACATCCCTTCTCCCAACCCCTACCTCCAGCTATCCCTTCCTGCCAAGGCCCTGTCCTGGCACATGGTATGAAACTAGCTTGGTCCAGGCTCGTTTTTTTTTTTTTTCCTAATCTGCAAAGGTTGACAATGAGGAAGAGCCAAAGGAGGCTTCTCTCTGCATGACTGATATACTTCGGAAAGGTTGGGCTGTGGGATTTTGTTTTCTTTTCACTTCTCTCTTGGAAATCACCCCCATGTGTGACAGAAGTTCAGGATGAAGCAGTTCTTTACCCTGAGCAAGTGTTTCCCACTATGCAGAGGAGGCAAAGGAAGGCTGCTGGGTTTTTCAGCTCCCTAATAGCTTTTGGTGCCATTTGTCAAGAGGTTGATTTTTCTCTAAAAAATTTTAAATTCCCCCCCCTAACAATAGCAAGTAAATTCAAAACATTCTGATACTTTGATTGATGGTCTACACTTTTTGGAATATTCATCTCATATTTTGAGTAAGAAGCAACTGGCAGTCTTGACATTTAATTCATACAGAATGCTTCCCTCAATTCCCCTTCCCCAGATAGGATGCACAGACTACTGGGAAATATCCAACAACACTCATCCAACCGTCTTTACAGTGTGTGGAGGAATGAAACAGTATGCTGAGCTGGAAGCATTGAAATGGCTGATCTTGGGAAAGCACACTGGTAGCAGGGAAGGGTGATGATTTTAGCTGCAATGATATTTGATTTTGAAAACCTGCCCAGGGTATTTTACCCAAAATAATTAGCTGTCAATCACTGGAACTACTAATAATCGTGATAGCTATTGTCAGTTGAGGATTATCACATGCAAGTCTTTGTCATGAACTATCTGGTTTAAATAGTACACCTCTTCTATTATTTTATCTATCTATCTATCTACTGAGACAAAATCTTGCTATGTAACTCAGTTTGATCTCCAACCCACCAAGCAGCCAAGGCTACCTTGAACTTGTTGTCTCTCATGAGTGCTTGGAGGCTGTGTCACACACAGCCTGTCCTTTTTATACACTAGGACTCTGAGACACTGTGAGTATAAATGGTATGTGTAAGGTCACACAGCCTGGAAGTAATAGGTCTTCACCAGATGCTGGCAAAATTTGCTGTGAAAGGACAGATGGTAAATATTTTTTGTTTTATGAGACACATAATCTCTTGTTGCCCTTGATCAACACTGACATTGAAAAGAGAGCAGCCCAAGTGATCAGTAAATAAATGGGAGGATCTGTGTTCTAATAAAACTTTATTTTTAGAAACAGGTAGTGGGCAGGATTTGTCCTGAAGGCTGTAACTTGCTGACTTTTTTCTGCTTTTAATCTGGACACCAAGTTCTCCTTGGATGCTCACTTCTAGAATTTTTCATTTCAGTGGGGACCTTTTACACCTGCATGCGAACTCTTCTGAGTGGTCACAGAGCTCAGTGCACAATGTCTACTGGATAAATAAATGAGCTCCTTCAAATGTGTCTTATATCAAGCTACAAGATAGTATAAGACCACATAAGTACCCATTCATGAAACGTTTCCAGTACATCTTGGGAATTTCATGCAGCACTCATTAGGGGCCAGAGTCCATCTACACAACTAATTCTCCCTAAGTTTCCAGATAGCATTCAAAACTGCATAACACCAAAATAAATAAATGTAAGAATCAGGGGAAGTGAAATATTGCATAGCTGAGGCCTCATGTGAATTCTGCAAGAGAGGTGCCATCATTCCATTCTGTAGGAGAGAAATATAAGTACAGAAGGGAAGTTACCTGCCTGAGGTCAGATTGTACATGGTTGAGCATATGTTTGCCCTTTTCTCTTAGGTCACATAGACTCTCTGTAAAGGGCTGCACATCTCACCTTGCCTATCAACTCAATCACCAGCACAAAAGCTCAGAAAGTCAGTTCAAGCTGAAAGTCTGTTTCTTTTTACTGTCTACAAGGAACAGGAAGCCCAGAGGTTGCCAGAACCATCAAAGTCTGGCATATGAAAGATCTTTGTGTGTGTGTGTGTGTGTGTGTGTGTGTGTGTGTGTGTGTGTGTGTGTGTGTGTGTGCAGGGATCTTTGTGTACATGTTAAGAAGGGGATGTGCAGGGAATTGGCCATAGGACCCAGGCCAGCTTTTGCTTCCTCATAACATTGCAGGCCCCACAAAAGACTTAGCTATCCACCCTCCAAAAATCCCATCACTGAATCATCCATGTTATTAAAGTGTAGGGAGAAGTTGTCCCTGTAAACTCAGCCAAACATTCAGGGACTTGGTAAAGATTATAGGACAGTCATTCAATTACCAGCCCCATACCGGACTCTTGTAAGCACATACAATTATTCCAGTCATCACTGTCACTCCCCGGCCTCACAGGCCACTTCCTTCTTTCTGTTGCAGAGGGCTTTTCCTCCTTGGGGTGAGTTTAGCACTAATTCCCTTCCCCCCAGACCCACTCCCTGGACAGATGTTTGGACAAGAGAAACCCACAATGGAGCATTGCAACAGCTTTATCCGCAGCAGACTCTCTATCACTAAAGGACAGACCTCTAATGGCCTTTGGCTTAAATCTACAATCTCTTAAACCCTTTACTGAAGTAGGAACTAGAACATTTGATAGTGTGAATACATAAAAAAAATCACATATACCCCAAATCACAAAAAATTCATAAGAGAACAATAGACAAAAACATGCTTACATCATTTGACAAGTGCAGTAGCACACACATACAGATGTTTAGGTCAAGGAAGGGCCCTCTGTCAGTGCTGACATTACAGCCATATAGGCTTGTGTAAGTATACTTTGTGATATATGCATTATGATGGAGCTGAAAAACAATATCTTGTTCAAAAAATATCCCCCTTGCTAAAAGACATGTGACAGTAATATTCAACAGCCAAGTCAGCCTGGATCAAAAAAAAAAAAAAAGGGAAGGAAGGAAGGAAGGAAGGAAAGAAAAAGAGGGAAGAAAGGAAAGAAAGAAGAGAAAGGGAAAGGAAGGCTGTGCTGCTAACATCATTTAATCGTGTATTTTATACATCCCTTATCAAGTTTCCATATTGACTTGTTGACTGAAGAAATAGAGAAACTGACCTAAGACAACTAATTTCAAAGAGTGAGCAAATAACAAAGACATGTCTATGGAGCGGCTCATGTGGTTGAGTCACTCATTTAGAGCTATTTGTGAGTAATAAAATATTAAATTCTGAGTTTTAATATTTTATTAAATGTCTGAAACTCCTGACATTTTCAGAATAAATAGCTATTTATCAATGTGAAATTCAATCCCAATGTAGAAAGTTCCTGCTTTAGAAATTCCCAGGGAGGACTGAGCAAACTGAATTTTATAATGATTAGTTCCATGGAGCATTTTATCCTTGAAGAAATGAGCTATGAGCTAATTAATAGCCTGCGAACTTCATGTGAAGAAAAGATGTGTAGGGAGTAGAAGGGAGAGCCACAGGTCAGATATCCTCAAATTAACAGGACTCAGATCTGGGGGTGTTAGAAAGCTACTGTGGAAAATGCTGTAGCAGAAAGCCCACACCAAATAATGGAAAAAGGAAGATCCAGAAATGCAGCTAAAATATACTAGTTATTGATCATAATTTAGTAACCCCCCAAATATGTTGGCACCAGCATTTGACTATGGTAAAGAATTTTACATAATTTGCTTTTAATGATTTTTAAATAATATAAATCCATTAGCACTGTAAAATTTAATACTGAGGAAGAAAATTAAAATAATCAATAATCCCAAAGTGGGTATGTTAATAGTTTGGTTAGTTTCTTTTACTCTGCAGGGTGTTTCCTTTGACAGCACTATTTAATCTAAATCTCTGTGTAGTTTACCAATAAATATACAAAATAAACAACTTCATTCATAAATCTTTTTTGAATGTTATTTTTTCAAATTATATTTTCTTAAAACTAGGATTATAGAGTGAAATTCTTAGTTTCTGGGTCTTGGTGCACAGTGCTATATTGTTTCCAGATCAATCTAATTCATATTTATATCACTTATCTCTTCAGATGTATCTTTTTTACCTTCTGTGGCTACTTCCATCATCCACATGAGATCAAGTAAGCTCCTAAATGCAACACAATATTGAAATCATGGTACCATGGCAACACTGAGGTCATTCTCAACATTTCAAGAACTATCGTGGCTCCCATCACGTTTGATTCTCACAAGTCTTCCTGAGAAGAAGACTGTCCAGGCAAAGGGTTTCTGATAGCATCTTGTTCAGATTTACTGGATGTTTCCATCCAACAAAGGCATAAAGAAGATATGAAAGTTTAATATTCTAGAACTCAGTTCTTAGAATCTCTCCTCATTCATTACCTTACACTGGAGCAGTGGTTCTCTACCTGTGGGTCTTGACCCCTGTGCACTAAATATAGATAATCTACATATTATATTACATTCCATATCAGTAGCAAAATTATAGTTATGAAGTAGCAATGAGATAATTTTATACTTGGGGGTCAGCACAGAGTGAGGAATAGTATTAAAGGACCGCAGCATTAGGAAGGTTGAGAAGCACTATACTAGATGATTGTGTCTCTAGCTTGGTCCCTGGAAAGTTCTGTGGCATTCTTGATTCCCTTCTCCCTATACTGACTAACAAATCCACCAGAAAGTACAATGATGAGATTTCTCCCTCTGTGAATAAGAAAGAAACTGGATGGTTCAGGAAGATCCCCAAGAGCAGAGGATAATAACCCAGCAACAGCAAGGAGGGTCAGACCTGAGCTCGGGGTGAACTTGGTGAAAACAAACTGCTCCAGGGGAATTCTGGAAGAACACGTGTAGTGTCAGGCCCAACATACTTAAGTGTCAGATGGCTGACCACAAGGACTGTCTCACTGGTTTGGAAGACACAGAGGAAGTTGGTGCTTCTTAATAATTCTCACCTGATCATCATTTATGTAGTAGCACAGATGAGTTTTTTTCAGTAGGTCATGGGATGTGTCAAAACTGTGAATGATCCTTCCAACCCAAAGTTCTGGACCTTGGTTCTGTGCAGAGCTGTAGGTCGTCATCTGAATAATTAATGATGGGATTAAAGTCCATGGCTTAGAGGTCCAGGCGGCACACTGTTGATGCTGGACACTGAGCAGCTGACTCATTTTGTCTCAAGGGTCAAATTTCTTTCATTTCGAAGCACCATGGTAGCATTTCCACTTTTGTGGGTGTGTGTTTGGTTTTAAATCAGGAGAAATTGTTTCTGAAGATATCTGACATTTAAGAAAATCCTAGCACTATGTTACTATTGACAGAGCCAAATGCCCCATGTATAGAAAGTAATGCAGTTCAGTGTGTTGGTTATGTCAAATTATCCTCAACATTAACACTTGTGCCATGTTGGTGCTCTCAACTCAATACTACCTTGGCTGAAATGCAAAAGGAGAACATTTAGATTGAGTCCTGTTCCCTTTTTGTGTGGGCACTATTCTAAAGAGGCCAGCAACCAGACTCCTTCAGGAAAATGAGGGTCTGCTCTTTCATTCTTGGTGAGAGTTGAGACACAGGAGTGTGCTGACCACAGAAAATTCAGGCTTACTGACCACGTTGCTTTTATCCCTAATTTACTGGTGCACCATCTCAGCAGGTCTTGGATCATAACCTGGAGGCAGAAGCCAGCCTCCTCATCCCCCATCAAGGTGTTTGAGAAACCAAGACCAACAGGAAGGCAGAGTTCTTTCACTGAACTCAACAACAGTCTTATGCCAGATACTCAGACAATGTGCAGGTTAACTATGGTAAGAGAGTTCTGTGCACACCCTCTTCAGTCCCCAAAAGCTGGTTCTTCCAGACCCTGAGCTCACAGTCCTCCTGAGTTCCTAGCTCAGTGGATTTTCCCCATCTCTGTAGCATTTACCTCCAAAATGCAAAGAGGAAGAAATGGGCTAGTACCATCCAGATTCGAATGCTATTCTGAGTGCAATGTGCTTTGTCCAAGTCACCTATAGTTTCTTGGGCACCTCTGTGGCTCTTGTGGTTACTTGAATCATGACATCATAGCCCCTCTCCTGCAGATACTGATCTTAAGCAGGATTAAAGGAGAGAGCAATGAAGATAACATCATAGTATCACTGAAATTAGCAGAGATACTTCAAACTGATTAGAGTCATGTGCCTGGGAGCTTCATTTCATAGCATTAAGTAAAGATTGTACATTCTTGGAGTCCCTGGGATTTGGTTTTGTTTTGTTGCTGTAACATGAGGTATATACAACATTTAAGAGGGTATTTGAAGTCCAACAAGCAGTAGAACCTTAAAGAAGCCCCAAAAATCTGACTTAAAAAAAACCCCAAACCTGTTTTATTGTAGAAAACTTAACCTGTGAAAGTAGAGAGAGTAATATAATGAGTACTTGGGGTTTCTATCCAGTTTTAAGCCATGACCAAAACATACCCATTTTGCTTTTCAATTAAATATATAATTTAGAAGTAGATTCGTGATATCATATTAGTTTACTCAAAAATACAGCTGCCCCTGGTATCCATATGAGATACCTGATGAGGAGGTGTCAAGACCTCCTCTGTTATCAAAATTCTCTTTTTAAAAAATGACATAGTCAGCTGGAAATGGTGGTCCAAGTCTTTAACCCCAATACATATGAGACTGAGGCAGACAGATCTCTATGAGTTCAAGGCCAACCTGATCTACAAACTGAGCTCCTGACCACCAAGGCTACATGGTGAGACCCTGTCTCAAAATAGAAATTAATTAATTGGTATACTGTTTGCATATAACCTACATAACACTCCCATATGCATCATCTCTAGATTATTTATCTTAATTCAGCATAAATCCTATGTAAACTTTGTATTATTTAAGGAATGATGGTAGGGAGATCTGTACATGTTTAATACAGACACAATTTGAAAACTTCAATCCAAGGTTGGTTGATCTGTGGTGACAGATCCTGAAGATATGGAAAGCTGATTATATTTTATTCTAAGCTTTTAGTCTGAAAGTTTTTCCTCAGTGCTATAGATAAGAATAAAAATGAAAAACAATAGCTTCATTAGTTGTGTAGTCAGTATTTGAATTTCCCTTAAAATTCTTTTGTTGTTATTTTGTTGCTGTTGTTGGATATGAGAAGTCTTCTTGGGACTCTGTCAGTTTTTTATGAAAAGACAATTCTCCACTTTTCAGTTGTCATAGAAGAGTCTGCAAAGAAAAGTTAAGACCAACCACATGCAAACCAAAAAGGAAAACTTGCCTTTAGCCTAGAGTCACTGACAAGAGCCTTCCTTATGGGAAATTGAGGTATAGAGACTTACACTGATGCTCACAAATTCCACACCTCATAGATGACAAGCTGTTTTCAAATGTAAGAGACGCTGCTATTTATGAGGTGACTTCTTTCCTAAATTGCTAAAGAGGAATCTGCACTTCGGTGGTCTGAGCATGGAGTCCAGATTCTGTGATGGCTGTGGGTACAGAGCTGTGCTGTCTAGTCCAGGCCTCAGGCCACTTGTACCTTTGAGACATACAGTGTCTGGTTTGCAAATATTTAGGGAAAAAAGTAAAATTCTCATTCATAATTATTCTATGGATGACATGCTGAAATAATATTTGCTACTTACTGAGCCCAATAAAATAGCTTGTTTGAGCTGCCTTCACCTGCTGTTTTCACCGGGTTGTGTTGCTGTGGGGGCACACAAGATTAAATCATAGCTTCCATGAGATAGGGTTCCAGGCACGATGCCACTGCAGTGAGTAGATGTGTTGCAACCAATGTTCTATCATATCATCTTACAACATGCTGTGGGGTAGGAAAGGGCTGTTCATCTGATTCACTCTTCTCTTTATGCAAAGGCTAAGTTCCACACCACCTAAGAGTCTACTTTTCTTTTAAATACTGGTTAAAAAAATATTTCTAACTTTCCTATGGTTAGCTAGTTGGGCTAGTAGATCCAGCTGTGCTCTGGAAATTATTCCTGAGTTTCCACTCTGTTAAACCTCATGGCCAATCTAAATTCAAGTTCAATTCCTTGAATGCCTTTCAGAGCTTGGCATAGGTCTCTTATCATGATCTTCTGCCAACTTCCTACAATCTCCATCAAGAAGCTACAATGGGTTCATGAACATCTATCAGCCTCTAATCCACACCCTTAACTTGTCCTTCATACTACAATCATGGCATGCATGTCTCAGGCAAGCCTGACCCTGCCATTCCCCTGTCTCCAATGACTTCTTGCTCATCTGAGGACACAGTTCAAAAATTCATTCAAGAATGGTGGCTAGAACCTGTAAGTCCACCACTGGGGGCAGAAGCAAGAGAATGGCTGTGGTTTAAAGTCAAAACAAATTTCAGATATAACCTACAAGCCCCACCTGGTCTGACTCCCATATGGTCTTATTTCAATCACTGAGTCCATGGGAGGGAGGGTATCATTATCATTAGTCTCAGCTTCCTCAACATGTTCTGTTTCCATCCTTCAGAACCTTTGTAGTATTCTTCCCATTGTCTTCAGTACCATCCCCACCTTTCCAGCTCCCTTCAGCTGGGATGACATATATGTGTTCAGATACTAGTTCAAGCATCCCTTCCTCCTGATCCCCCAACAAGAACGTGCTGACACTTAACACAGCAGAGGGGTGATGCAACATTTACTGCTCACTTAATATCTGAATTTCTTGGCAGACTGTTTGCTTCACGGGGGTAGGGATCTTGTCAGTTCAGGGTCATTTTCTGTCTGATACAGGGCTGACTCTCAGATAACAGGAAGGGACGAAGGAAGGAAGAAGACACAACCCCCCAGCCCCCACAGCTAATGAACCTTCTTCTTTTGTTCCTCCATTGAGGAGGGGATCAACAGCCTTCACAGGCATTTATCCACATATCATTATCCTGACTCTGATCTAGGACCTGAGATCCTTCACATAGAGCTTAGCAAAGCCAATGGACTCTGTTGTCACGGCTTCCACCATCCTCTGTCCTCATTCAGTGATGCTCTGCTAGAATGTAAACTCCACGAGCACATGGACATTGACTCTATTTCCTGACATGTCTCATACTGAGTTTAACCTCCCACCCTAGACACGCAGAGTAGGCCTGTGTCTTCAGTGGACCCACTTCAGGAAACTTGGCAACTTTCTAAGCTCAGATTGGTTTAGGACTCTCCCAGCACAGCACTGTGCTAATTTCATTCCAGACAGAATATAAAGGACTCCTCCCCACATCCTCTCTGGCTCCCCTTCCTCTTCCAACTTCACACAAACACACCATACAACTCCCTTCTTTCCCAAGGACACGACTCAAGCAATTTCTAAAACCGAGATTCTGATTCAAACAGTATGCAACACAGTGCATCTCACTGTTCACAGGAAGACAGGAGGCCTCTGAGCAATTTCCTGGCCCTAGATTTTTTCCATTCCAGTAAATGAAGCCTTCTTCTGCTCAGGAACCCGTCTCTGAATGCAGCCAATGCCTTAATGGAGTGTGTCAATTGTTACAACCAGCCTGGTGTCTTTGTTCTTATATTTTTTCCATTTTTAGTGATCAACAATTGAATTCTTTGCCCTGGAAGTTGAACAACTGGCTGGTCTAAGTGTTGATGACTGGTTGGGGCAATGGAATGTGACCCGAGTTTCCTTCCTAAGGAGACATTTTTGTTTAATAATACATGATACTTAAATTGCACTCTTCACCTTGAGAGATGGTCATACTTTTATGCTTCCTTAGGTTTAGCAGCCCCTGAGTTATGGACTGGACATCAGTAAGGTTAAACCATTTGCCTCAGCCCACAGCTTGCTTTGCACCTGACAAAGTACTTTATCTTTTTTAATGTATAAAGGAAATATAATAAATAAAAAACGTAGTGTTCTAGTAACTGCATTAATTAGTAAATTGGTTGTAAGCTATTACTATATACTTTTCTCGGCCATGTGTGGGCCTCTCCTTGCTCTACTGACTCTTCTTTGCCATTTCATAGTCTCCCTCCTCCTGCTCCTCCTCTGGCTCCTCTGCTTCCTGTTCCTCTTCCTCCTGGTCCCCTTCCTCCTGCTGCTCCTCCTCCTTTTCCTTACACCCTTCTCCACTTTATTCTCTCCTGCCTTTTTGGGTGCTATAGTTGCTAAGGGGTACACTCATACACCACAAACCTAGTGCAACCCTTGCCTTCTCCAGAGCCCCACTTTCAGATGATGAGTATATTGTCATTATATGCTGGGATGCTGGGGAAGGGATGGTGGGAACCACACAATACCATCTTGTGTAGTGATAAATAAATAGCTTCAAAGGTATTCATTGCTACTAGAAGTATGTTACATAACAGAACACAGGAAACACATATAGTTCAAAGTCTAATTCACCAGCTACAGACCTCTCAGGATTTCTTTTCAAGTTTTTCATTTCCACTAGAGATGCTTAAACTAGAAAAGTCAGAGGTGAATTGAGTTAACTGAGTTCTTCCTGACATAACTGTGCTCCAGGGAGATGATACACTAGGACTGATCTTCTATGAGCCAGTTGTGTTTGGCTGTTCCTTTGAGCAGAAGGTTCATTCTAGAGATCATATTTGTTTCTTAAGGTAACTGAAGCCTTCTGGACACATTTCTTCTGGACCTTGAAGATTCATCAGACAGAAACCTTGTTGAACCAAGAAGAAAGTGGCTGCCTTCTTATTACTTAGCAAATAAAAGCAGTAAGCAAAGAAACCTATGACACCTGCAATATGAAAGAAAAACCTGCCATGTCTCAAAACTAAAGATTCTATTACATAACACACTAGATGTGTTGGAGTCCCTGAAAGGAACCCAGAACGAAAACAACCTACTAGTGGCCGAATGGCAACGGTTTTGAGTTATCTTATACCCAGACATTCTCAAGTGCATATGAATGTGCCCTTAAACCCTGAGAGTCTCTGTCTCAACAACAGCACACAGAGGTGGACCAGGTACCATGTGTGCAGTCCTCTTTGGAAGGCACCCACAGCAGAGGAGCAAAGAGCTCAGAATACAACATTACAAAATATGACTTCAGAAATCAGCTCTGCCACTTGCTAACCTTCCTGTAAACAAAAATAATGACTATCCCAAATACCCATCCCCATGGGTTTAGGTTGAACTTTCTTATCCCCATTATAAGTAGACATGAACATGAGACAGAGCAATATAAGCACAAATGGTATGGGCCAGTTTCTTTAGAATGTTTGTGAAATAGTCTACAGCTCTACATCATTTTCTTTCTCTAAACTGTAGCCATCTGAAACTCTTCAGGGACAGTTATTCTACTGGTCTAAGGCCCAAAGTTAAGGTGCCAGGTCAAAGCCATAGTTTATTCATTTAATGGATATATAGTGAAGCAAAAATAAAACCTTGTTTTCCTTTCTCTGTCCCATTGGAAAATTGGGACTTTTTAATATTAAATCATAGCCTCATCTATCCTGACAAATATACTTTGGATCTGCAGACAAATGAAAATGTAGTTACTATACATGGCAGAAAGCAAGGGCTAAATTAGTTAGTGCTTTCTTCTACTAGCAAATGTGGTCCTTGCCTGCCTGTGCCTGCTAGCTACAGCCTAGACTACTCTTTGATATGCTTTTAGTTTAGGAAGAATGAAAATGAGCCTGAAGACCTGTGAAAGAATTCTGTTAAACTTTTTAGCAAAATGAGAGACTCTTAATGGAAAGGGGTTGGGCATTCCCACCCCAGGAAGAGAACTTTTTCTTTGAAGTTTGTCAAGGGGAAAGGAGTTGTGGGTTTTCCCAAAAGGTTACTCAGAAGTAAGATTGGATTAATGGCTGCTGAAGGTACCACAGGTGCTCACTGTGAAGCACCATGCTGTGTAGGTAGCATTGTGCTGAGATCAGGGAATGAGCACCTCAGAGAACACAGGTCTACCTTCTCCCTGTTGGTTCATCTGTCCTGGGGGAAATCCAGTTCATCTGGCTGGGTTAGCACCTGTACACCTGATACTTCAGAAAGCACAGTGAAAGCTGCCAGACCTCACTCTGCATTTCCTAGGCTCCTCGGAAGGAGAATAAGTAGGGTCACTGTTGCTGCTTTGGCTACATCGAATAACAATCATTGACTTATTCAGTGATCAATGTAGTCATTTAAACAATCTACTCAATACCTTTTTAGAGCACTTAAATCTACTTTTGAGAGAAAAATGTCCTGCCTAAAATTATTCTACAAAGCCATGTCTTTGATCTGTTCTGAAATGGTAATCTCAGGAGATCAGTTTAGAAGATGCTCACTGGTGTTGCAGGCCTCAAATTGCTGACAAATTTGAGAAGGGAGGGGAGAGGAGAGGAATGGAATATGGATGGAAAGTAACTCCAGACCTCAGAGCAGAGCACCTCCCTTCACAGACAAGTAGAAATGTAAGGAGGTGTCAAAGGAGAACACTCATCCCAGAGTTGTTCCAAAGAACTGTGAAGAAACATGGTGCTCAGCATGGAGGAACAATGCTGAGAAGGGCAATAATGACCCTGACTTTCTCAGAGGGGTTGCTCTTCACCATGTCATGGAAAAAATCTGATACCACTGCTCATCATTAACTACTACACGCCAACAGTATGCCTTAGTCATTATGACCACCAAAAAAAGCACGCTTACTCCACATGCCTCCAGGGGTTGCTGAGAATCAAGAGCCTTGAGTATGAGAGTTAGAAACTATGTAACAGAAGGCTCCCAGCAGGTTATAAAGAAGTCTATTGAGGAAGAAAGAGCCAAGGAAAAGCCCACACTAAGATGAAGACCTTCCTTGCTGCTGCATCCTGCACTTACCTATGTACTTGGAGTTCAAAGAAGGCAGGACCAGTGTAGAGTGCCATGGAATTCAGGAGGCCTGGTGTGGTGGAATTGAATGACTTGGAGGAAGGGGAAAGAACAACCAGAGTGGTTGTTTAGATTGCAGGAACCTTACAGGGTGTGCTACAGATCACAGAAGAGGTCCTGGTTGGGGAAAGTACACTTTAGCATTCACAGTAACTGCCCACCAGGGGATCTGCCATGCCCGGTGGAAACTCTCTTCCTGTGGTTTAGGTTGTTGTTGTTTTTGGGGAGAAGAGAACAGAAGGTGAAAGAAGAGAAAGTACTGTTTAAGAAGTGTCTGTCTGTATGGCCAGGAGAGGGGCTACATATATCCAAGGGCATCATATCACAGAAGCTGATAAATAAAAGAGGATCATACATTTAGAGGCCAGGGGCCTCAAGTCTGAAATCTGTTTTCTTACCAACTATACCAAGTTGTTTAATCTGAGCCTCCCTTTTTTGGGTTTTTTGGTTTTGTTTTTTTTTTTCATGAAAAAGAAAAATGAGTATAAAAAACCGCAACAACTGTGAAGGTAAGGGTTATCAAATGAGGGAGTAGTTAGCAATAAGCACTTGAGGGCCTCTCTCAGGGTTATGCAAGTGATAGGAAGAGACTAGAGACAAGGTTAGGGCTGCAGATTTTTTTTTATTCTATAATATTTGTTCTACGCTTTCTGTTTGCCCACTCCAGGGCTCTTCACCTGGGCTTTGTAAAAAGACAACCACAACGGTTAAACTCACCTTGGAAATGTGAGCCCAGGACACCTGGTTCTGCTCTTTGCTGGCTAAACTATCAAGGATGGCAAGAGGTGGGACGTGTTCTGGGTCAGCCATAATGGACAGGACAAACACAGAACATACGCATTGTTGGTAAGATGACATAAAGCCACGTCCATGGACATGCTGAGGTCACCTGTAGGTCATGAAATCATGTTAGAAGCCTGGAAACTTGGTGCCTTATGTTTGAATATTTGCAGAGATGACACATAGGAAGTGGATGTATTGTGGACAGAAACAGAGCTGTTGAAAGTATTCATTTGAATTTCTTTTCATATTGCTGCTAATTTTCTAGAAGGCTTTCATTTAATCTCATTTATTTTAAGTTCCATAGTACCATCATAGGACCTCCCACATATGGGATGGCCAAGAAACAGTAGCTTACATGATGAAAATAATTATTCTCAGAAAAATGACCAATTCTAAGGAACTGGTTATTTCTTCATTGTCTGACTTGCCTGACAATTCTGTTTTTAAAAATGATGTCAGCCTGTACCAAACTCAGGATGAAGTGGTCCACTTTAAACTCTGTCATCAGGTTCTTTTCTCTTATATTAAAAAACCTCAACTCATGTGACACCCCAGTAATATCTGAAATTTTTTGTATCAGTTAAATAGATTTAATTAATAATTTAACTCCCCTTGCAAACACTAGACCCCCCAAGTCAACTATTTCTGTTAAACCAGAAGGTTGTTGATAATAAAGTTAAATATCCATCTGTAAGATGATTTGTAAGCCAAACTATTGGCTAGCTAAATATTGAGTGGGCTGTGAAAGTTCACTTGAACTTCCCTTTGGCCCTCTGATAACTGTGGTCCTCAGAGTTTTGGTTTGTGGCAATAGAACAGCACTTGCTTGACCTCTCTCCTCTGATGTGTAGGGGCTCGTGGGTTTCTTTCCTTTCACAGCCATTGGTGATAGAGAGAAAGGTGTCCTCCACACAAGGCCTAGGCCCAAGCTCAAGCTGCTGCCCATTAACATGTTGAGTTTGATGCATTGAATACATTAGGGATATGAACTGAAAAGTCAGCTGAACCTGAAGATCCAGGAACATTCCTGTCCTCTAGCTTGAGCTCCTCCAAACAAACACTCCCCCAATGCAGCATCTGCATAAAGCTTATCTTCATTGCCTGGCTTGACTAAGAAAATGTGAGTGAACAACTGCCTATCTCCAGCTGGCCTGCCTTCTCCTGCACATTTTCACTAACTCCATACCAGAATGTCTATTCAACAACAGTAACGTGTCAAAAGCAGTGACAAGTGGTGCCTATGCAATATTTGCTGAGTGTTTCTTCTGTAACAAGACCATGTTACAGACATCACATGTGCTCATTCATCTGACTGCCACAGCACCAGAGGTAGTAGTATTCTTTTCTCCATTTTTTTCAGTGAAGGAACTAAAACACAAACAGGCTAAGGAGGGTTTCCCAAGGTCATATGGACCATAAAAGAAAGTACTATGACTTTGGAGATGGTTGATAGATTAAAGAAGAAATAGGGCAATAATAATAAATACTAGCTGGCAGTGGTGGTACATGCCTTTAATGCAGCCCTCAGGAAGCAGGTGGATCTCTGAGTTTAAGGCCAGCCTGGTCTACAGAATGAGTTCCAGGATAGCCAGGACTACATACAGAAATCCTGTCTCAAAAAAAAAAAAAAAAAAAAGGGGAAGAAAGAAAGAAAGAAGAAGGATGATAATGAATACTTCTAAGTACTTTGATCAAACACACAAAGATGGAAAAGACCACTGTCCCCAGAACCCTGCCCCAGATACCCCCTACAGTGTGTTAGTAAACAAACACCAGGACTGGGCCCAGGAGTGGAGCCCAGACTTATAAGCATGGGATACCACAAATTTGAAAAATAAACCTATTTTACTAAATAAAAAGCCTTTTTTAATTCAGTGACATTTTTACATTGATTTCTAGATAATAAATTGCCATGGTTTAACCAAGTTTGAATAATACAGCTACCTATCCTTCCAAAACAGCTGGCTTGCAGAAACTGAGAACCTGGCCTTGTATCTGCTCTATGGTAACTCTGCATCCTAAGAGTCACCTGACCTCTGCCAAGGGACTTGTCTCCCTGAACCTCGGCCTCCTCATCTCTAAAAAAGTTGGTATGAGATGGTGTGTTTGGTTGGTTTGTTTTCCTTCAAGACAGGGATTTCTAGTGTAGCCCTGTTCATCATCTGTAGACCAGGTTGACCTTGAACTCAGAGATCCACCGGCCTTTGCTTCCTGAGCAGTGGGATTGAAGGTATGTGTCACCACTATCTGACACAGCTGTACCTCTCCGACCTTCCCATACTCTGGAGGTCTTGGACCCTTCTACAAACTCCTTCTACATTTTTATTTATTTATTACTTATTATGTATACAGTGTTCTACCTGCATGCCAGAAGAGGATCTCATTATAGATGGTTATGAGCCACCAAGTGGTTGCTGGGAATTGAACTCAGGACCTCTGAAAGAGCAACTAAGTCATCTCTCCAGCCCCATGAGATGTTGTTTTAAGTCTCTCACAGAATTAGTGTAAAACCGTCATGAATTCAGTGGGCTTATGTCTGGGACAGTATAAAAGTGGTTTGCCACACGGTTCCTGGCCTAGTTCTCATGTGGTTAGGAACAACAAACACCCTTGAAAGATGGGTTCATAGAACAAAGCACTAAATGTGCTTTCTAAATTCTAGTTTGAGAAGAGGACAGAGTGTGTGCCAAAGGGACTCATTGTAACCTCATGAGTGGACATTCACCTCACTTAAAAGGCATCAGAGACATTTCTGCAACAAGACAGTGGGGGCTGGGGGATAGGGTGAGGGGGTGGGAGGGGGGGGCCACACATGACAACTATGGAGAGAGGAGGTTACACAATAGCCCTGATATTAATGCTCAATAGAATTTCATGCTCATCTAATTTAAAACACATTCAGCTTGCAAACTGAAACTCATGTTAACTTAATGACTTCAATCCCTCCTGCATAATTCCACAAGCTCATAACTTCCAACCACTATCTCAGTTCTAAACCACCATTGGTGCCAAGGGACAGACTCCTAGAAGATGTTTCCCTTGGTGACATCATCTAAAGGGTGGCAGAACATATTGCTGCCTCTTCCATTAGGTTGTTGGAATGAAAAAAAAAAATTAAGTCAATCCATCCCCCTAAGGAGGTCCAGTCCACAGAGCTAAGAAGTCCTCAGACTGAACTCTCTCTTTCCTCTGCCCTCGGGAAAGCACCTGTCCTATGAGCAAGGACAGTTCCACCTGATAATCAAAGGATTCCCACATAGCACTCAGGTGTGAGATGCTAACTGTTCTAAGTGATCACAAGAACCATGCCATCCAATTCCTGCCATACTGAGATGAACAATGTGTGGGCACAGTGCTGGCAAGCAAGATGGCAGCAGTTCACTCAAGCAGCTAGTCTTAATGTGTGGTTGGGACTACTCCTGAATCCTGTCTTGCTACCTTGCCCTGCTAGCTTCTGAGGCTGCCAGCTCACCCAGATTTTTACATGTTGCCAAGAGGATGGAAACCAACAAATGGGGAGGCTTGTCCTGCCTTTACATATGGCATTTTGTGACAAGTTGGTGAGGAAATGAGAAGAGGAAAAAAAAAATCATGCGTTCATTCTTAAAGAATGAGCTTAAAATCAGGTGCATTCTTGACATTTCTGGTCCAGCCTGCTTATATTTTAGCTGAGGGATCAGCAGCTCTGGTCACATGGCTAAGGTCCTAGGGTTAGTGGCCTGGCATACCTGACTTGGGGCTCAAGATTCTTTTCTTTCTTTCTCTTAGCCAAATTCTATTAACAGTTCTACCATAGCTTTCTAGCTTTTTGCATAGAGATATTCCATGCAAATGAAATGAGAGTCTACTTTTCCATCAGTTCTATACCATTAAGGTACCATAGCCTTTTCCTGAACCATACAGGTTGAATATTATTCCTTTAGAACATATAGATTTGCGTAATCTCCCATTACTTATTCAACTTTAATGAGGTATAATTTAAATAGTATAAAATTGTTTTTTAATATTCAATGTGATACATTTTGGAAAGTCCAGCCATCACTAAAATCCAACTTTAGATAACTTCATCAATTTCAAACTTTCCCTCATACTTAATAACAGTCCTACTATACTCACACCCAGCTCCATATAATCATAAATGTAATTTCTGACTCCATCACTTTGTGTTTTTAGAAATTTCATAAAACAAAATCTGTCAGTATTTTTTGTATGTCAATCTCCTTCAACAACGTTGTGCCTGGCTACTCTGATTTGGAGGATGATGCTGAGATTTGCCCACACAGTGTGGCATGTATCAGAAGCTCTTTCCCATGCCTGATGCATATTCCCTGGCATAAACAGTCCAGTGTCTATCTACTAACTAACTGATGGCCCTTTGTAAATTAACTGTAAATATGTCAAGTTTTCATGTAAACATATTATTTTAGAAGCCAAGTGGAATTAGATGGTGGATATATTTTTATACTATTTTCCAAAGTATCATTACATTTATACCATCTGTGTACAGTGAGAGTCCAGTCTGTTTATCTCCATCAGCACTTTCCACCCTCTTGGCTGAGAACGTGTAAGTGGATGCTCAAAGGATCCCTGCACAACTCAAGTCTGCACTCTCATAATGTAGCAAACGATTCCCATTGTTATATTTGCTCTTTACTTATACATTCAGAAAAATTTCCCCATTTTTAGTTGGGGTAGTATATCCTCATGAAATTCAAACAGTTCTTTATATATTCTGGAAATAAAGCCTTCACCAGATAAATGTTTCCAAAAATATTTCTCCTAGTTCTCGGCATTTTATTTTTCTACTGGTATCTTTTTCTTGAAGAACAAATGCTTTTAGTTTTGATAAATCCCATTTATCCATTTTTTTCTGGTATGTGTGTATATTTATCATAATAAGACATCTTTGTCCAGCTAAGGATACAAAGATTTTTCCTAATTTAGAAATCTGTTATTTTTAAGCCAAAGTCACACCAGAGCCTAGACACAAGTATGCTTCATGTGTTTATCTGGGTCTGTCAAGTGGGTGAGAACTGTCATCTGGATTTCAGTTTGTATTTTCCTGTTATGAAGTGGGATGCATATTGTTCATTTTTACATATTTACAGGTCCATTACATTTCATTTTATGTAAAGTATGTGTTTTGTGCTATTTTCTCATGTTTCTGTTCCCATTAAGTATTAGGTGATAGTCTTTGAAAACGCCCTCACCCACCCTGTTTGTGTTTGTTTATTGAGTTTAGGCCCTGAAGAAGCCTTTTGCTGTAATCCAATAAAAATGTATAATATATGCTAAGACTTCTTCTGGGTCAAACTGGAAAGAGTCTCCCTAATCTTGGATTTAAAACCATAAATCTCTCATTTTTTTCTAATATTTTATGCTTTCATTTAAGGGTAAAAGCTTTTGATACAGAGTTGTGTTTTGATACAGTCTCACTATGTGGCTCTGGCTGGTCTGAAACTCCATAAGTAAACCAGGCTGGCCTTGAAATCACAGAGATCTATTTGCCTCTTCCTCCCAAGAGCTGGGATTAAAGGTGTTTGCCACCATACCATCTTTAGAAAAAATGTAAATTTTGTATGTGTGTATCGGGGAGTGGGGTATGCACGTGAGTGTAGTGCCCATGCAGAACTGAAGGAGCGTCAGATTCCCAGTAGCTAGAATCACAAGCAGTCTCACATGGCTAGAATTTGGCTTGGGGTCTCTGCGAGAGCAGCAGAAACCTTAACCCCCAACCATCTCTCCACCCCACTGCCCTTTCACTTTTAAAAGAAATCAAGTTAATGTAATTTTGGAGTCATAGCATGTTTTCATTTTTAACATTTGATGTCCCTGGTCTATTTAAAATTTATTTTAAGAAACACAGCATGTTGTCAGTTTATTTTGTGTAAATAAGGACCTAATTTTCATGGCTTCTACTCTTTCTTCAGTTGCACACAGTTGGCAGATGAAACACTATGAATTGTCTCTAGGAGCCCTTGGTTCACCTTTCACCTTCTCCCTGGTGCCTCAAGCTAATGAAATTCAAGTTCTAGTAAATACCAGCAAGGAAAAGCCCTGGAGACAGCAGGCTTGGGCATATAGAGCAGTGATAATTGGCCCACCTTCTCACATATGCTGTTCTCAGGTTAAATAAATAATTTTGGGTAATCTTTGGGCTCTCGGTCTTCTGGGAAGGCAATTTTTGAATAGGCTGTGTGTTCACACGCACATGTGTAAGACTGTAGCAGGTCTAATAAGTGGCAGCAGTTTATTAAGTAAATCAGTTCTCCCTTCCAAGAAAGCCAAAGCATCTGAGGTTTATTTGTTAAATACACTGAGAACTTTACATGCAGAAAAGGAATGTAACAAAGTTGTGAGGCTGACGTTCCTCTTTTAGGAGAGCCAGAGCGTAGTGTAAGTCATGCCATACTGCCTGGTGGCAGGGAAACGTTTTGAAGACACATGGAATGGGGTCATCTTCTTCCAAATAATGAGGTGTTGGGCAGAGCCTTCTGTAATAAAACCTAGGCTTCAATCTCGAAGCTCAGATCCAGGGTATGAGCTGCAGCCAAGATGAAAGAAATTGTGTGGAAAATGCTTAGGGTACCATAGTGCTATGGGTCACATGGGAGGAGATGGTCACACTCATGTGCATTACTAGGTTCTCTAGAGGACCGAAAAGATGGTAGACACAGTAGACCCATCTCGTAAAACCTACCAATCAAACTTTCTTCATGCTTCAGATCCCACAAAATCCAGTGACAGTATTTCAAGACACTCATCTCAACAGTCCAATCACAGAACTCCAGACTATTCAAACTGAGTCAAGATACACATTTGTTATCTTAATGATGGAAGATCCTGCTTTGTGCCCTGCCCCCAAAACTTTGGGAGCTAAGGAGGGGTAACAGAATGAGAAGACCAACTAACTAGCAAGAAACACAGTGGCAAGGCAGGCCCTGCTGCAATAGCTCCTCATGAGAAAACTGAAACCTGCAGTTCCTCTGCTCCTGAGCTGTCATGGAAGGGGCCAGAGAGGGAGCCAAAGCCACCGCGTCCCTCCAGGCAGAGGCCCGCTTGGGTCCCAGCTGCAGCTGCAGCAAACACAGGCTTTTCCTGTCCTCTCCCTCGCTCTTTCCGCCGTTTCCTTTCCCCACCCCTCCAACAATAGTCCCTTCTTGATTTCTGTTCTGAGAGAGAACGGTGAGTCCCCAGCAAAAAGGAAACTCTACGTAGACTCTTTCCGTAGTCTTTTCTAGATGAGGGGAGTGAGGTCTGTGGCCTGGCATCTCTCCTTCTGCTCTGAAGCTGGACACAGAATTCCAGAGACACTGGGGCTGACAGCAGGACTTCTTAGCCTCATTATGGAGTCTCTCTCTCTCTCTCTCCCTC
>PVIH01013060.1:44304-60373 GCA_004025045.1 Sigmodon hispidus | reverse complement strand
AGCCCTGGAGAGATCAGGAATACAAGGAGAATACCTAAATATAATTAAGGCGATTTACAAGAAGCCGACAGCCAGTATCAAACTTAATGGAGAAAAACTCAAAGAAATCCCACTAAAGTCAGGAACTAGACAAGGATGTCCTCTCTCCCCTTATCTATTCAATATAGTTCTCAAAGTTTTAGCTAAAGCAATAAGGGAATGAAAAGAGATTAAGGGGATACAAATTGGAAGGAAGAAGTGAAACTATCTCTATTTGCAGATGATATGATTGTAAACATAAGTGACTCACAAAATTCTTCCAAGGAACTGCTACAGCTGATAAACACCTTCAGCAATGAAGCAGGATACAAGATTAATTCAAAGAAATCAGTAGCCCTTCTATACACTAAAGAGAGAAGAACTGAAAAAGAAATAAGGGAAAAATTACCCTTTATAATAGCTATAAATAGTATTAAATACCTTGGAGTAACTATAACCAAAGAAGTAACAGACCTATTTGACAAAAATTTTAAATCACTGAAGAAAGAAATTGAAGAGGATATCAGAAAATGGAAAGCTCTCCCATTTTCCTGGATAGGTAGGATCAACATAGTAAAAATGGCAATTCTACCAAAGGCAATCTACAGATTCAATGCACTGCCCATCAAAATCCCAACACAATATCTCTTAGACCTTGAAAGAACAATACTCAATTTCATTTGGAATAACAGGAAAGCCGGGATTGCCAAAACAATTTTACTCAACAAAAGAACCTCAGGAGGTATCACCATCCCTGACTTCAAGCTATACTATAGAGCTACAGTAATAAAAACAGCCTGGTACTGGCATAAAAACAGACTTGTGGACCAATGAAACAGAAGTGAGGATCCAGACATTAACCCCAAAACCTATGAACACTGATCTTTGACAAAGAGGCCCAAAACATTCAATGGAAAAAAGATAGTATATTTAACAAATGGTGTTGGCATAGCTGGATGGAAGTGTGCAGAAAAATGCAAATCGATCCGAGCCTGTCACCCTGCACAAAACTCAAATCCAAGTGGATCAAAGACCTCAACTTAAACCCAACCACTTTGAACTTGATAGAAAAGAAAGTGGGAAATACACTTCTACAAATTGGCACAGGCGACCATTTCCTAAATATAACACTAGTGGCACAGACACTAAGACCAACAATCAATAAGTGGGATCTCCTGAAGCTAGGAAGCTTCTGCAAAGTGAAGGACACTGTCAATAGGACAAAACAGCAGCCTACAAAATGGGAAAAAATTTTCACCAACCCTACAAGTGATAGAGGACTGATCTCTAAGATATATGAAGAGCTCAAGAATCTAGAGCCCAAAACTTTGAATAACCCAATCAAAAAATGGGGCACAGATCTAAAAAGGGAATTCTCATCAGAGGAACTACAGATGGCTGAAAGGCACCTGAAAAGGTGCTCTTCATCTTTATCCATCAGAGAAATGCAAATCAAAACAACTTTGAGATACCACCTAACACCTGTTAGATTGGCTAAGATAAAAGGCACAGATGACAGCCTATGTTGGAGAGAATGTGGAGCAAGGGGAACACTCCTCCATTGTTAGTGGGAGTGTAAGCTTGTTCAGCCACTTTGGAATGCAATATGGCGGTTTCTCAGAAAATTGAGAATCAATCTCCCCAAGGACCCAGCAATACCACTTCTGGGTGTATACCCTAAAGAGGCACATTCATACTCCAAAGGTATTAGCTCAACTATGTTCATAGAAGCATTATTTGTAATAGCAAGAACCTAGAAACAACCTAGATGTCCCTCAACTGAAGAATGGGTTAACAAACTGTTGTACATCTACACAATGGAATACTACTCAGCAGTAAGAAAAAATGATATCCTATAATTCGCAGGCAAATCGATGGATTTGGAGAATATCCTCCTGAGCGAGGTATCACATTCTCAGAAAGATAAGCAGGGGATGCACTCACTGGTTAGTGGTCTCTAAACAAGCAAACAAGAAAAAAGTCAAGCATGCCTAGGCTGCAAATCATGACCACTAAAGAGCTTGGGATTAGAAACACCCTGGACTGACCCTTCGGATCCCACTCCAACTATAGGAACACCTGACTCACTCTTGAGGGAGGGGGGACAAAACTGGATTTGCCTGGAATGAAGACTGATCCAAGCATTATTGGGTCAGTGGGACCATTGGACTGTCTGCTCCCTGCCCTGAGTGGGGATGGGGAGTTGTGGAGAAGAAAAATGACCTGATGTGGTGGGAGGGGGAAGGGACTTTGAATAAGGATATACAGGGATGAAAAAGAAAAAATTCAGAGGGAAATCTTTTAAAATATTGGAAGTTTCAACAAAGAAACTTTATTATTTAAAATTAAATATATGTGTAGTACTCTTATTTGCATTATCACCCTTGATAAGTCATGCTTATGATTTTTATCTTCTTCATAGTTATTGTTAACTTATCAGCATTTTAAATTCATTTTACTGTTTTTCTTGATAAATACAACATAAATAAAAAGGAAAAAAATTAAAAAATTATATAGATATACTAAACATTATATAATATCAAAAGAATTTTCATTAAATTGGCTTTTAACCTGTAAAATAAAAAAGAAATTCTACAATAGAAATTATTATTTTGCACAATTGATACACGCCAGTAAAATGTCACAAATAACTTAAAACTTTATGAGTATTTACAAAAGGAAACAGTTAGCATCAAGTGGTCATCTCACTAGTACTTTTTGATGAAAACATTTTTTTTATCAATTTTCATCTATGCTTTATTGAAAAATTTTGTGACTATTTTGTTTCTGAATTCAGGTCAAAATTGTCTTACCTCACAGTCTGCTAGTTGAATTTATGGATCAAAGATTCAGGACAATCTTTAAAGTTCTTTCTTGAAACTTCCAATATTTTTAAAAGGTTGGAGCATGTACTTTTACCTTCTATACTCAAAATGCAAAACAGCCATGAATCTATACAGAAAATTAGATTCTCCTCTGCCTCAACCTTGCCGATGTCCATAACACATGTACCCTTAACAGACTAAGAAAGTTCTTATTTTTCTTTTTTATTTGCTGTGTAAAAGCATTAATGTACTGAATTTTTCATGTGCAACATACATGCAGATGAAACCAGGTCACTCACAGTTTGGCTGGAGTCAAAAACACCGAGACAAAACCACAGGGACTGTGAAGAGAGTAGGCTTTGTAGCAGTCACCAGCATCCAGGCACAAAGTGTCACATCCTCCCCTAGAACAGAAAAGGGAGATCAAGTTAGTCAAAGTGTTTACATGCCCAGGGAGATCTGCCTGCACTCTGTAAAATGGTTCCTTCCCTTGTAGTCCATTTGCTGTTTCTGGAAGCTTCTCTGAGTGCATATCTGCTCCTTGTAACATAGAAGACTGACAAATCACATTCAGTGTCCAAACTGACAGCTTTTTATAAACAACTACCTTCAAATTCTCAGGAGTTTTCACAGAAACAAAGATAATGGTTGTATTGCTTCTCCTTAGAGGCTAACACTGACCAAGAAGACACTTCTGAGATCTGCACATCTAAACTCACAGTGTGTATGTGTATGTGGAGATGTGTTCTTACATCAAAATAATTATTTTCTTTTTCCTAGATTGTTTTAAATTTTATGTATGTGAGCGTTCTGCCTGCATGTGCATCTAGGTATCGTGGGCATATCTGGTGCCCACAGAATTCAAAAGAGGGTGTTGGATTCCTTGGAACTAGAGTTACAGACAGCTGTTAGCTGCCGTGTTGATGTTGGGAACTACAGAATCTTTTACAATGACCAGTGAGTGATCTTAACTGTCAGCCATCTCGTCAGCCCCAAGATCAGTATTTTCTGATAGTAAGATTCACAAATTATTTCAGGACTAATGACAGTGACCTATAGGCATGACTCTCAATATTTTCCTTTAATGTCCTTAATCTTAAAAAGAAAAGTATAAGGGGCTGGAGAGATGGCTCAGAGGTTAAGAGCACTGACTGCTCTTCCAGAGGTCCTCAGTTCAATTCCCAGTAACCACATGGTGACTCACAATCATCTATGATGACATATGGTATCCTCTTCTGTATACTGTAAACATAATAAATAAATAAATCTTCTTAAAAGAAAGAGAAAAGTATAAAGGAAAGGCAAATCTATAATTTAAGCTTGAAGAATAGTGTGATAGAATGTAGAAAACATTTGCAGCAGCTCTGTAATTTAACCTAGAGAGATTTACAATTAACTTCCTGGGAAATGATCAGCGAGGGTGATGTCATGACACTAATATAATAAAGCATAATACATCGTTGCATGTTACAGAATTCTGTATCTGAATTGGTAGACACGTGACCATGGGAAAGGGTGACTTGCATGTTAAGCTCACGTGTCAGATATGATGCTTGGCCCTTCCAAGTCCCTGTCTTCCTGTCTCTTAACAAGAGTCAAGGCTGAGACAGGGACCTGGTTTCTTCTGAGCCCAGAGGTCTGACGTCTCTTTCTGCTCTGACTTACACACGTTCACTCTCTGTATTTTAATAATGAGGAGGCAGAAACACTATCCTGCCCATGACATTGACTATCTTCAAGCCAAACATATTTTGTGAGCTTGTTTTCCTCCAACCAGATTGAAACCTATTCTTCAGTCAGTGTGTCATTTTTTTTCTTCAACTCACATTTTCCAGGTCTTGGGTAGCTTTATAAATGGCAGTAATTTTTGTGTAAGACATATAATCATTAAGATAAAGGCTTAAGGGACAATGTGAGCTTTTTGAGTCATGGACTCTTCTGGCCAGCCTCAGAGTGACAGAGAGAAGGGAAGTGGCAGCAGGTAGGTGAAGGACGAGCTGTCCGAGCTGTGCATCCTTCTTCAGGCTTGTCATCCCCACCCCCATCGGAACAAGGCACTGGCCAAAATTACTCTTCCTCTGACTACTTGGATTCTGTTGAATGTTTTTAAAGAGCTGCTTCTTAGACTTGCCCATTCGTCTACCTCTGAGTTCAGAGGAAGATTCACATTACTGATTTTTCTTGCCATGAAACTTTTATTTCAGGCCCAAGTAAATTGATGTTCATCTTCAATTCCCCGCATAATCTCCCAGGTGCACTCATTCTGAGTCGATGTGCTCCGCGAGACATACAGCTCCACTGTGGTGAGATGGGATGTAGTTACTGAAATGAAATATAAAAACCAAGAAGGAAAAAATCGCTGCAGCACTCCCTCACCTCATTTCCAAAGGGTCAGACTGGAATTTATCCTCTGAAGCATTCTCCTCAGCTCTATCTCACCCCAGGGGCAAGCCTTAGATGGTGCTCCTCAGAGACACCAGAATTAATTTTGTAGAAGTAATAACATTCTGCTTTATTATATTTATGTATTAATTCATCCACTCATTGAACAAACATTTATTAAGTGACCTTTATGGGCCGGGCACTAAGCCCAGTCACTTAAAGGCTAAAACACAGAACTGGTAAATTATAGATTCTGTTCTATGAGAAGGAAGAAAGCAAGCAATGTGGGAGCCATAGGCACCCAGAAGCCACCCTCGTTCTGCCCAAAGGGTATCAGCTAAAGTTCTGCCCGATGGGCACTTGGGATTCAGTCTTTTTCTGAACAGAGAAAGAGGGCACATACAAAGTAAATGTGTCTACCACAGCCATGAAAAGTGAGAAGGCATGTGCCAGAAGGCAGGGAGAAGAACACAGTCACAGGGGACCAGCTATGGCCAGAAAGGTAAGAGCCCAGGGCCACTTTCACACAGAAGACTCTCCAAAGCCCAGCAAGGCCCTGTCCATAGGGAAAGAAGGCCGCTCTGCTAGAGGGCTCCCTGGCTTTATTTTTCCTGGCCCCGATGTATTGTAAGTGGCGGCCATTAAATTCCAGATCCCGCAAGCTCCAGAAGGGAGCTGTAAATCTGAAGGAGAAAGACAAAGGTTAGGAGGAAAAACGTATCTGTTATGATATGAAAGGTGAGCAAATAAATTAACCCTCTTGTACCTTGTTTACTAATCTACATACTGGAAACAGGCTGGGCTTTTTATATTAAATAAATATCTCAGTGTAGAAATGTCTCGTCTGCTTCCCCTGTGGAGTAAAAGCACTTTGTGCTATTTGCCAAGATTCCTTTCCTGGACATTTCAAACTCACCACCTGTGTTAACCCTCAGGTTGAGAGCAACAGAGCCAAATGTCTGGCAAGACGTTGATGGTTTGACTCAAGAGTGAGAGGGTAAGCCAAGAAGTAGACTGTGGCTGAGTGGCCGATGGCCCTCCATCCCATTTCTGAGTCTAATCTCAAGCTCCTTAGGTGGTCTGGGAGAAGTTAAAGGTAGAGAGGGGAAGCTGGCTTTCTATATTCATTTTCTGCTGCAATTAGGCAGCACAAATGTGTCATCATGAAAGTGGTACCACAAAGTTATTATTTAAAGCACAAAAAAGTGTATTCATGGTCTCTGTCTTATGGAAAACATCTGTGAATGGGCAGCTAAAGTGCTTGCTGTACTAGCATAAAAATCTGACTTAGATCCCCCAGACACACGTATAACTCATTGTAGCAGATATCTGCAACCCCAAAGCTGAAAAGCAAAGACAGGAAGATCTCTTGGGCTCCCAATCAAACAAATTGAGATTCAGATCAAGAAAAGCCCCTGTCTCACAGGAATGGTAGATAGTATTTAAGGAGCAACACTTACGTTTTACTGTTGGTTTCCATAGGCATGAACACATATCTTCATCATTTACATACATGCGAATATACAATACCACCAGACAATTGTGATTTTCTTTAAGGCAACACAGAAAATGGAGGGCAATATCCCCATTTCTGTTCTGTAACTTAACATATATAAATATATATTTATAAGAACAGGGGCTAGGACCTGGATATATCTGGTAGATTGTTATTTTACACATAATACTCCTTAATTATGAATTCCTTGGCACCAAGAGCAAGCCAGGAATCCAGAGCACATGATTTAAGGAGGTCCTTGGTCTCAGGAGCTACAATTAACTTCACACTCAAAGCTGATATTTGCTTAAATTCCACGCAGTAAGCATCTTACCCATTCCTCTCTTCATCTGAATCCAGTCTCGGAAAGGTTCAGGGATTTTGTAGAACAAAGAAATGGTGGTGCAGGGATGATATGTCTAACCAGTAGCCCTAAGGCAGAGCAGCAAAATTTGCCTGGTTTCAGGAGCTTGCCTGTTTTTGCATGAGTGTGTGTATGTGTGTGTGTGTGTCTGTCTGTCTGTCTGTCTGTCTATCTGCCTGTCTGTGTGTCTGTGTGTCTGTGTTAGTGACAGAGGTGATACACAGCAAGGATGGAACAGAGTAGCTGAATGATATCCCATGAATCCAAAACTGACACTGCACTCCAGTAACACCTCAGGGTAGTACAGATTTTGCACACATCAAGGTGGCTTTGCCTTTATTGAGGAATCTGATTGCTGGCCAAATAGATGATGGAGTTTTTAATATGATATAACATCAAGAAACAAGTACCATTCTCTAGGAAGGTAATGCACTAGAAAAAAACACTGGGAAGCCTATAAATTGGCTACAATTGGATCTCCTAGCAGAATAAGGTCTCAAAGGGAAAGTGAAATTCAGACACTGTGTATTTTGTGTATACTTTCAGTAACTTGCTATATAGCCCTGGCTGGCCTATAACTGTGTAGACTAGGCTAGCAGAGGACCATAGACATGTACAGACACAGTTGAATTCAGCCTCTCCTTTAGGGAATTCATTGAACATTTATGTTACTTTTCTCCTGCATTATCCTAAAGAACCAGAGATCGTTTGCACCCCTGTTGTTATAAACTGTCTGTTCTTTAGAAAACTCAGCAGAGAACAAGGAGTACCCAGACCCAGACATACAAGCTTTTTCTTTTCCTTTCTCAACTACAAGCTTCCCCCACCCAACCCAAATCTCCCCTGTTCCTACTCCATCTCTAGCTCACACACTCTCAACCAAGAGGACAGTGACTCACACTAATTATACAGTAACATTTTTTTTTCCTAACAGCAGCTGGGACTTTCTATTTATTTGGTAGCTATTTATAACTCACTTAGACAAGGAAGCCTCCTCCCACCCCACCCACCCCAAGTAAAATTTCTCTGGGGTGGATCTAGTTTTATCTAAATTGGCTGGACTGAGTTGCAAAGCATATATAATCCATATTGAAAGAGATAAGGTTTTCTCCTTATACTGGATGTAAAAATAACCAACATGCAAAATGAGCATGGATAGGGAAAAATTAATTTACTTTGCTGCTTAATTAGTAGATGCAAGATAAATGCATCTGCTTAGCTCCCTAATTATAATAATACTTAACAGTTACGTGAAACTCTTCATCATCTAAAATACCACTCTCTTCTGACACTAAATCGTTAGTCTTTGGCACCCCTCTGCGAGCATCTTATCTAAGCAGGATAAAGACTGTGGTGTTGGGGGTGGAGAGCTAAGATTCAGAGTGAGGTGCTGAGACTTTCCACTCTCATTAAGTAAGCTGTTACATGTTCTACTCTTCCGTTCCCAGACCTGGGTATCTGGGGACAATATGCCATCTTAGGCAGGTAAAAGGGCCTGCTAGCCACAGGAAAATTTTCATAAATGAGTCTCAGTGCCGTAAATATTTGCTTATCTGACTGGATAGCCAAGACCTTTCTTGTAGCAATGAGTGAGCAGTGGGGACCACATGAAGACATAGGCCCTGTGTGCCACCTTGAAGCAGGAAGCAACACATGGAGTGCTACTGACTACCTGCAGTATGTTGTTCATGGGACTTCTTAAACCACTATGGTCAGATAATAATTTCTGCCTTTCCCTTTTTGCTCTAATGCTATGAAGCTTCCAACTTTACCCTTATCAATCTGAACTCCTCATATTCAGTCCCATATTCATGAGACACTAAAAATTTGACATTTCCAAATTTTGGAGTACTATGTACCTTTAAACAAGTACAAATTCATCCTCAAATTATATACTCCTAAGCAAAAGGGGTGGTCTGAGATGGCCTTCCTGGAGAGGTGCATTTTGCTTACCACCTCTAGACTCCTTCACAGTTTCCTCCCTAGCTCACTGTTTCCACCTTAGCCCTGGACCATCAGCTAGTTGAGTGAATCTCTTCTTCTTCTTCTTCTTCTTCTTCTTCTTCTTCTTCTTCTTCTTCTTCTTCTTCTTCTTCCTCCTCCTCCTCCTCCTCCTCCTCCTCCTCCTCTTCCTTCTTCTTCTCCTTCTCCTCCTCCTTCTTCTCCTCCTGCGCCTCCTCGTGTTCCTGTTCCTCCTTCTCCTTTTCCTCTTAAGGGTTTCTCTGTGTAGTCCTTAGAATTCGGGAAAATGCTTAGTAAGTTCAAGACTGATCTTGCATTTGAAGACCCATCTGCCTCTGCTACCTGAATGCTAGGATTAAAGGCAGAACACCACATATGGCTTGGGGGGGCAGTCTTTTTTCTAGACCAGTATGCATAAATTCAGAGTCATTACTCTTATCAGACATTGGAAAAACATTATTATTACAAAAGAAAAAAAAACATTAAATCCAGCCAGCACTGTGTTTAATGCTTGATAGACAATTAACAAAATTTTTCTTAACAATGGTAAGAAGCTAGTTTTAGATCTTGTTTTTATTTGTGGAGAAAGGTAGTTCACTTAAAGTGATTGCCACTTAAATTGTTGCTTTGCTATACTTTTATTTCTCACGTTTTAAAATTAAACAATAGGTCATATGCATTTTGTTAAAATCCAAAATTTTCAAAGATCAAAGCTACTAAAATGGGATAAGATTTATAACCTCTAATTATATGGCTTATAGGTAATGTAATTTTGAAACAATTTTTGAAAAATTCATATTAATGAGATGCAAAGGTTCTATCTCTACCTCTATCTCCTTTACTATTAGGTTCCATCTATAGCCATAAAAGCTGTAACTTTTGATTTTTCATAAGCCATCAATCTACATTTTAATTCAATGTATATTTTTTATACAACATGTGGTTTCCAAAGAGGACAAGGTAAAAAATGAATACACACACATGTGCTACATCTTTTCACAATTGACTGTGAAGCTGGCACTTGTCCCCATCCTACACATCAGAATCTGTTCTCATGTATCCTGTGTGATCCTGTCTTCTGCTATATCTTCACTACACACTTCTCACTTCTATAAACTGTTCCAACTCAGAGCATCAGCTTCCAGGATGGAAAAGGCTACTATGAAAGACCCTATACAAGAAAGACTTCAACTATAATGTTGTTAAGAAGTCATGAAGACACCAGGATCCAAAGAAGAATCAGCCTCAAATTCACAGAATCCAGAGCTGATGTCTTAGTTAGGGTTTCTAATTCTATAAAAGGATATCATAATCACAGCAACCCTTATAAAGGAAAACATCTAATTGAGGTGCCATCTTGCAATTCAGAATTTTAGTCCAGCATCATCATGGCTAGGAGCATGGCGGCATGCAGGCAACATGGTGCTGAAAAAGTAGCTGGGAGTCCTACATGTTGCAGGCGGCAAGAAGTCAACTGAGATCCTGAGCATAGGAAAACTCAAAGCCCACACCCACAGTGCACACATCATCTAACAAAGCCATTCCCACTCCACCAAAGCCACACCTCCTAATAATGCCATTCACTCCTTATAAGATTATGGGGACACTTACATTCAAACTGCATGACAGTGAACAATTCACAGGCCTGGGTTTTTGTTCTGAACTGAAAGAAAGATGAGAAATTTCTTAGCTCTTAGAGAAAATGATTACCTTCTGAGAGAGACAGCTTCCTGACAGTGAAAGAATAGGCTTGTCAACAATGTTGCAGAAGAAACAACCCTTAATCCAGTAACTGTTCAACCCTTAATCAAATAAGGGTTCTTCTTGAGGACATCTCTGAACCTGAAGACCTCTGACTCCGTGTCCCAACTCAATACCAAGTTAGTCATTTTCAAAAGGAGAGAAGCTAAATCAAAGTCTGACTAACAGCTTTGAATTCTGCAGCCATAGATGCACATTTGTGTCCTGAAATGAGCCTACTCATAAGTATAGCTGGTGCAGGCTCTGTACCACACAGCTGTATTTGGCACATTAGCCACATGCTATTAGAGGTATAAATAGATTGTATTTTTGAGTGGTGATTACTTGATTAATTAAAAATAGAAAAGAAAATAAACGTGTCCTATATAAACTGAAAGAAAAAAAACAATGGCAGAGGGGGAAGGATTCTCTTAGGGTGGTCTAAGGCTTTTACAGAGAATGCTTGTCTTATTTTTATATTTTAAAAGTCACTGTGTAATATTAGTATCTATAATAAAAAACAACCAGTTTGTACTTATATTTTCATGGCACATACTACTTGCTTCCTTTTCAATCTGTACAAAATAGTTGTTATTATTCCATTATACAGAAGAACCTAATGCAGAGATGAGAGTTGTGGTCTTCACAGTCTCCACGCAGCTAGTAATTTCTGGCTGAGTTTTAAGTCCTGGTACTTTTTAGTGCACATTGATAAAAGATAAGCAGTGAAGCCAAAAAAAAAAAAAAAAAGAATTCAAGTATTGCAAGCAATAATTTTTCTAATCACCACATGCTAAACTCTGCATTGGGTCATGTGACCCTCTGGAGAAAATGCTCTCACTTTTTGTGGTAGAATGCCTCTGTTCCTCTTCAGCAGCCCTTTTGTTCCTGACATGGGAGCATCTCTGCCTTCTACAGTGTGCACACTTGTCCTGATATGGGACCACCTACCTCCTCCTCTGTGTACACCTGTCCCTGACATGAGAGCATCTCTGCCTTCTTCAGTGTGTACATTGCTAAATTTTCTTCTAAGACTTTCCATCCACTTCACACTAACAGCCCCAAGAAAAAAATCTCTGTCTGGCTTTCTTCCATATCACTTACTTATCCACTCAGAGATCTGTCTCCCCTGGAATTCTAGCACCTGTCTGACCTTCACTATAGCACGTTAGATGTTAAGGACAAGCATACGCCTCTTCACAAAAACAAAAATTTTACCTCTCACCGGCATATGTTGTATTGACAAAGGGCCGCAGGCCTTTCTCTTTCCAAAACTTTGAAAACAGAAGGTCTCTGTCCAAAATAGAAGTGTATGTTACACTGTTCCCATAAAAGAAGGAAACAAGAGAAACCTCAGAGCCACAAACATTCTATTTCCAAGTTCAGAGCAAACAAAAAAATATGTCAGCCCAGAGGGGATAGATTTGGAGGGAAGGGGGAGCCAGATATGCAAACTTTATTCTATGTTTAAATTCAGCATATGGGCCATTCCTATTTTAGCACAATAAATAACTGACTTCCATATTTTGATAATTAAAGATATAAAAAGAAGAGCCAAGTTACATTTGAAGGTCCTGGTAGGTGTAACAGTTATCCATATTTAGGCCCAAGAGCTCATTTTTATTGACAAATTTTGAAACATTCAATTGGTTATCCACAAATTTTTCTGGTATTTAGAAGCAGAGATCGAATGAGGATCTATACATGTGCACTCAGACTTCCCTGTGAATCTCATATTCTGGGGGTCCACTTTTGACAACTTGATATATTCCTAAGAAGGCTACAACCTACTAAATCTAGTATTGGTTAAAGGTCCCTTGCAGGTATTGAGCCAAGGGCCAAGTGATGGGAGCATGACTCTTGAGCTCCAGTGCTCTGTGGAGGCTCAATAAGCAGGAGGATCACCATTAACTTATAATAAAAGCCTGACAAAACAAACATTCATGTTTCCTGAGTCCTCTCCATCCAGATTCCATGATGTTACTAGAATCTACCTTCCAAGACAGATGATAATAGTGGCCCAAAAGAAGGCCCGCTGCAGAACAGGGTTAACCCTAACCCTAACCCTAACCCTAACCCTTCTTTGGGAAAATCTTAGTTGTCATGCTCGGCTGATCTGTTGAACTATACCTGAATGTAGAAGTAAGGATTGAGAAATAACAAAACACAAAGACAGACAGAGACAAAGACAGATTTAAAAGACAGGTTCAGGAGGGCTTTCTGTGAATACTGAAGTAGCTCGAATTTATTTTTAATGACTTTTTTGTATAGAAAGCAAGAAGGCAAATAGACCTTTCCCTCTAAAGAACATTATGGCTCAAGGAACACACAAGTGTAAACACTTTCTTAATCCTCAAAATGTCTAGTAACTAGGCCTTTGGCCAATCATCTTGTTATTCAGCCTTGAGGAGCAAAACAAACTTGAACTCTCTGACCTTAAGTCATGATGGAATCAAGCCACCAGCTGGAGTTGTTGTGGGCTCCCACACCTAGTGTAAAAAATTATGAGAATTTCTGGGCTGAAAAATATCACCATTTCTGCTCTAGATTTGATCCTATCCTTGAGATCCATCTGACAAAATAGATGTGGGTATGACTGGAATTTTGTTTTTTATCCTATGAAAAGTGGCATTCTACCCAAAAAGATTATACGTGTCTCTAGAACATCTACTTCATGCTGGCAAATGGATTCTTCTTTCTATTACACCTTTCCAAGGTCATTCCAATTAATCTTGGAATCTAAACCTCGTTTGCATTTAAAATTTGAAGATTCATCTATGAAATCATGAACTGATTGAAGGTGTGCTAGAAAATGTTTCTTATTTTTCCAGAAGGCCCGAGTTTGTTTCCTAGCACCCATATTGGGTAATTCACAATCTCCAGTATCTCTAGCTCTAGGGGATCCTCTGACCACTGTGGTAAACTTTTCTATTATGCATATACCATAGAGAGATGCACATGCATACACATACTGTTAAACTAATATTTTTAAAAAGAATTTATAGGCAGAATGTGTGCTTGTACATGTGCTCACACACAGACATACACAGATATCAGATATATGCATACATATGCACACAGTACGCACACATGCACACCATACACAGACCACATACACACACACACACACACACACACACACACACACACAAACACACCATGTTTCATCATTTGTTAATAATATCTTGTTTCAGCCTTCACTAGTTTTAGTACAGAAATTGAGATGATTGTAAGATTTCTTTTCTTTCTTTTAACATAGTAAATTACGTGATTGATTTTCAAATGTCAATTCCTGAAATAAAAGAGTAAACATAGTTAAAAGGTACATTTACTTTTACATAACACTACATTTGGCTTAGTAAGTATTTGGAAATTTTTATGCCCGTGTTCTTCACAAATCCTTGTCAGATTTGAATATCAAATTATGCATATTTCATAAAACAAGTGGGAAAACATTGAAAATATAGCTCCACGTGAAACCTTATGCACCAAAGGTTCTAGTGGATATGTTCACAATTTGAAAAGGAGAAAGCAACCAAACTGTCTATCATTTGATAAGTGATGACAATAAAATATTACTCTACATTAAAAAGAAATAAACCACTAAGAGATGCATATTTATAAGTTAAGGAGCCAGCCTAAAATGTTTATATACTGAATTATTCCAACTATATGACATTCTGAAGAAAAGAAACTGCATATGGTGAAAGACCAACATGGCCATCAGAGTTTTGTACTAGGGAGGGATTATGTTTGAATATGTGTTACTCTGTCTAATATTGTAAGGTGGATATATGACATTGTGCATTTATTTAAGCCATATAACTGTTTAAAGAATGAACATTAATGTAAATCACAAATTTTTGATTATGAAAAAAGTATCATATCACCATTCTAATACATTGTTTTAGGTTTTTTTTTTTCCTGTTCATGTAGTAAAATTCTCTACTAAAACAACTTCTGCTCACATTTAAAGGTATAGTAAACCTAAGTAAGGAAGTCAAGGCAGCAGGGGTTTGGGCAGCTGGTTACATGAACAATGCAGGCACAAGAGAGTCAAGCATGTATGCCAATGCTCAGCCTCTTTTCTCCATTTTAAACAGTCAGTTTTCTTGCCCAGGTAATCATGTCACTCACAGTGGGCAGGTCTTCCTACCACAATGAACATAGTCAAGATCATCCTGCACATGCTTGCCGAGTGGGTCATCTTCCAGGCAAGCCTACATTCTGCCAAGTTGACAATTGACACTAGCTAAACAACACTAATACAAAACTACAAAATCAGGGATTGAGGAGTTAAGACAGTATGTGGGAGGAATATAGTTATTGATTTTTAACAATAAATCATTTTAATATACTTCACCAGTGATGATATGAAAATGACACATAAAAGCATGCTGACTGATGCCAGACATCAGATAAATACAAAATAAATAGTGGAATATCATTACTTGTCTGAAAGAATGATTTTTAAAGGTGGCAATACAAAGATCTGGAAGAAGTGAGGAAACGTGGAGATTCCTTCATACATTGCTGGTAGGAATGTGAACTATGGTGGCTGCTTCATAGAGAAGTTTGGCAATTGTCCATAGAAACAAATCTGTAGCGTGATCTCATATTTTCATGTGGAAGGCTCTGCTCTAGGACAAGCCTTCTCAAGAAATTGTTTATTACCAAAATTGTAATAGCCTTTTAAAAGGCTTTGCTAGTCACTTAGTGAATAAATTTAACATCAAGGCAGACTGATATTTGTGGCAAATATTATTTTAAAGTGTGATAAAATATGTTTCATTTTTTAAAACTCTGTGAAGCTGTGGTACTATGTCTGTCTAAAACACGTGACTGTTCTAACTCAAAAAAATCAGTATCCCTTCTATACACTAAAGAGAGAAGAACTGAAAAAGAAATAAGGGAAACATTACCCTTCATAATAGCTGTAAAGAGTAATAAATACCTTGGAGTAACTATAACCAAAGAAGTAACAGACCTATTTGACAAAAATTTTAAATCACTGAAGAAAGAAATTGAAGAGGATATCAGAAAATGGAAAGCTCTCCCATGTTCCTAGATAGGTAGGATCAACGTAGTAAAAATGGCAATTCTACCAAAGGCAATCTACAGATTCAATGCACTGCCCATCAAAATCCCAACACAATATTTTTTGGACCTTGAAAGAACAATACTCAATTTCATTTGGAATAACAGGAAAGCCAGGATTGCCAAAACAATTTTACTCAACAAAAGAACCTCAGGAGGTATCACCATCCCTGACTTCAAGCTATA
>PVIH01013060.1:0-44204 GCA_004025045.1 Sigmodon hispidus | reverse complement strand
ATGAGGATCCAGACATTAACCCAAAAACTTATGAACACCTGACCTTTGACAAAGAGGCCCAAAATATTCAATGGAAAAAAGATAGTACATTTAACAAATGGTGTTGGCATAGCTAGATGGATGTGTGTAGAAAAATGCAAATAGATCCGAGCCTGTCACCCTGCACAAAACTCAAATCCAAGTGGATCAAAGACCTCAACTTAAACCCAACCACTTTGAACTTGATAGAAAAGAAAGTGGTAAATACACTTCTACAAATTGGAACAGGCCACCACTTCCTAAATATAACACCAGTGGCACAGGCACTAAGACCAACAATCAATAAGTGGGATCTCCTGAAGCTGGGAAGCTTCTGCAAAGCCAAGGACACTGTCAATAGGACAAAACACCAGCCTACAGAATGGGAAAAGATTTTCACCAACCCTACAAGTGACAGAGGACTTATCTCTAAGATATATAAAGAGCTCAAGAATCTAGAGCCCAAAACCTTGAGTAACCCAATCAAAAAATGGGGTACAGATCTAAAAAAGGAACTCTCAGCAGAGGAACTATGAATGGCTGAAAGGCACCTGAAAAAGTGCTCATCATTTTTAGCCATCAGAGAAATGCAAATCAAAACAACTTTGAGATACTTAACACCTGTTAGATTGGCTAAGATAAAAGGCACAGATGACAGCCTATGTTGGAGAGGATGTGGAGCAAGGGGAACACTCCTCCATTGTTGTTGGGAGTGTAAGCTAGTTCAGCCACTTTGGAATGCAATATGGCGGTTTCTCAGAAAATTGAGAATCAATCTCCCCAAGGACCCAGCAATACCACTTCTGGGTGTATACCCTAAAAAGGCACATTCACACTCCAAAGGTATTAGCTCAACTATGTTCATAGCAGCATTATTTGTAATAGCAAGAACCTGGAAAAAACCTAGTTGTCCCTCAACTGAAGAATAGATTAACAAACTGTGGTACATTTACACAATGGAGTACTACTCAGCAGTAAGAAAAAAATGATATCCTGAAATTCGCAGGCAAATGGATGGATTTGGAGAATATCCTCCTGAGCGAGGTATCACAAACTCGGAGAGATAAGCAGGGGATGTACTCACTCATTAGTGGTCTCTAAACAAACAAACAAGAAAAAAAGCCAAGCATGTCCAAGCTGTAAACCACAACCACTGAACAGCATGGGATCAGAAACACCCTGGACTGACCCTTAGGATCCCACTCCAACTACAGAAACACATGGCTCACTCTTGAGGGAGGGGGGAGAAAACTGGATTTGCCAGGAGTGAAGACTGATCCAAGCATTATTGGGTCAGTGGGACCATAGGACTGTCTGCTGCCTGCCCAGGGAGGGGATGAGGAGTTGTGGAGAAGAAAGAATGACCTGATGTGGTGGGAGGGGAAAGGGACCTTGAATAAGGATATACAGGGATGGAAAAAAAAATTCAGAGGGAAAGCTGAACACAAAGTAAATATATGTGTAGCAATCTTATTTGCATTACCACCCTTGATAAGTCATGCTTATGATTTCTATCTTCTTCATAGTTATTGTTAACTTATCAGCATTTTAAATTCATTTTACTGTTTTTCTTGATAAATACAAAATAAATAAAGAAGGAAAAAAAAGAACTGAATGGCCAAGAGCAAGAAGGAACAGAGAGACAGGTGGGGCTGGCAGGCACAGAGAATAAATAGAAGTAGAAATTTGAAAGGAAAAGAAAATAAAGCCAGAGAAAGAGGAGGATATCAGGGTCACAAAGTAAGAGTGAAAGTCAGGTTACAGAAGAGAAGGGTATAAGTCCAGAGACCAAAGATAGATATGATAATTTGAATTAATAAAAGCTCTCTAGCAACAATCCAAAGTAAGACTGGACATTTATATGTAATAATAAGCCTCTGTGGGAATGCTGGGGAAGGATTCTCCAGCCTCTCACTCCTCTGGTCTTGGGTCATGCTGTCTTTCATTGCTCTCCCTCTCCATCCCTCCTCCAGCTGAACCTTCATATTTCCTCATGATCTTATCCCCCATGGCTCCCCTATAATTGCCTCCCTTTGCCCCCAGTTTACTCTGGAGGGCTCTCCTGTTTCCTCTTTCCAGAGTGATTCATGTGTTCCACTTAGGGTCCTTCTTATTATTTAGCTTCTTTGGAGCTGTGGGTTGTAGTTGCTTACGTTACATCTAGTGTTCACTCTTGTACATATGAGTACTGGGTTACCTCACTCAGGATGATATTTTTAAGTTCCATACATTTGCCTGCAAATTTCATAATGTCCTTTTTTTATAGCTGAGTTATATTCCATTGCATAAATGTACCACATTTTCTTTATCCATTCTTTGGTTGAGGGGTGTCTAGATTGTTTCCAGGTTCTGGCTATTTTGAATAATGCTTTTGGTATCTCAGGAATCTGCTGATATCTTGGGGGACATGGGTGACTTTGAGAAATAGAGTGGGGCTTGTAGGCTACAGGGTCTGATGAGGGGTAGTTGTGGGAAGGCCAGCCCACAGGAGTCCTACCTGCTGACCTGCAACTGGAGCTGCAGTGGGTGGGGGCTGTGGAGCATTGTTTGTGCCCCAGTGGCCAGGGCCTAGAGATTGCATGTTATGCCAACATCAATCTCATATACTTCATGTTTACAGGTGTCTTACCTGAATCAAAGATTCATGTATTTGAGAGATTGACTTTGTCTTGAGAGATGATAAAATCTCTGTTATTATACTGTTGAAAGTATATCCCCATTTTTAAGCAACATATAACATTAATTTTACAAAATAAATTTTAATTGTGGAGTGTTTTCAGAGACAAAGATGAAAAATAATTAGTAATAAAAATTCATTTATTTGAGAAGACATTACTCCTAAATGTGTCAATATATAAAATATTCAAACTAAAGCCATCCTTCAGTTGCAACAGGAAATCACAGAATTCCAATAAATCCATGGTGTGAATGCTCAAGGCTCTTGTGTAAAATTCTGCCATTTGCATATTTGTGCATACCCTCCCATATGCAGTGATTTATTCCCTTGATTACTTAGACTCCCTAACACAGTATATGTGTCCTGTCAATAGCTGTTCTACTGCATTGTTGATAGAATGATGACAAGAAACCAATGCATGTCTACAAATAATTGTTTAAATATATTCCTTGGAGCTAAAGACACAGAACTCATAGATCTGGGAATCTAGATGTATATAAAAAAATCTGTGTTACTGAAATGATAGAAAAATATAAGATTGGAGCTGAGGATTTACACACTGCTGTCTCTCCACATTGAAGTGGAGAATCAGCATGTCTCAGAGACCTAAGATACAATGTAGACTTTGATAAATGTGTTCCACTGTATCACATATGTACAGCTAAGCCTCACTAGAGAGGTACATAAGAAAATAGGTGACCATTATCTGTGGTAAATATTAATTTTTAACTAGCAAGCATAAAGCCAGAAAAAAAGCAGTTTTTAATATTTAAAATGTTTCTCAAAGAAGTGGTAATTCCTTTTTAAATGACTTCATACAAACATACACACACATAATATATATATATATATATATATATATATATATATATATATATTAGATGTTCACAAAATAGCAGGAAAGTGGTTTTAGGTTATCTGCAATTACTTTTCCAGACTCCACAATCTTTCCATGTAGGTTGGAGGTGATGAGTCACAACTAATAGAATCTGGAAAGGGAAAAACTATCACTTTAAAATAGAGAAGAGAAGCAAACATGATATTTATTTAGTGATCAAGATAATGTCACCTGTGACATTAACATTGTATCCTCTGATCATGATCCTGATTACCTCTTTGGTGATCTTCCTCAAAATGTATAGTGAGTCTAAGCACATCAATAGGTATAATCCAGAGATTCAATAAAGTGCCTGATCAATACATGTTGATAGTGTCAAGATCATCATGGTGAGTCATAACCAATAGATAATCACACTTTAAATATTGGTGACAAGTGAATGTAATGCACTACAGTGGAAGATAGATATGAACACAGTCTACAGTTTAGCTGTTGTTATTGTCCTTGTGTCAGTAGCTTTAAGACCTGTGGGATGGTTATGACATGTCATTTAGGACAGTGCCTGGCATACACAGAGAAACTTTGCCAAGACTCTACAAGAGAATATGAAATAATGACTAAACTAAGCTTCAAAGTTTTGCTACAGTAGTTTATGCTAGGATGAAGATACTCTTAGAGTTATTGTCTATAAATTTAAAATCACATCAAAATAATGAAATCATATAGTCTAATAATATTCTGTGCTAAAAATTAAGATTCTTTGGGTGAAAAACTTGCTTTGGCTCCCCAGGTTTGACCAACTTTGAGTCAGTCCTAGTGATTTTCATATTTGTAGAATATTGAAATTCTTTCACCAGTCCCTCTTTAGCAGCATCCAAACTGAAGTTTGTTAATAGTTTACCTGGTCAGATAGAGGCTGGTTCCTATAAAGGTAAGTCATGAGTCTCACAAATTTGAAAATCAAAATCCAGTCTTGTAGAATTTTTTTTACATTTTATGCCATATTTCTGTTTTTTAAAAATATAATTTTCTCTTAAATCTTCCATTAGCCATTCTTTATCTAGTAATTTATTATATATGTGGGGCAAAAAACTCACTAAAGCATTTTTTGTTTCATATAACTGCAAGATACCATATAATTTACAGTTTGATGGTATTACACAACACACACATATATACACAAAATGTGCACATTTTTTGTTTTATTTGTAGCTTATCCCACAATGTTTTCCATTGCATATGTACAAATTTGAAGGTCATTTGATGTCTCCATTTCTGAGTCTGGCAGGATCCCAATCCCCCTGGACCAGCAGTAGTAAAATTGACATCTCCAAATTTGTTATATTGAAAAATGATTTCTCAAAAGAATTCTAGACCAAATTAACATAAAAATGCTTCACTCTATTTTCTTTTCTTGAAGGTGCCAAAATGTATCATGCTCTATGAGAAATCTAATAGAAAAGACAGTTTTTTTAATAAAAAGATACCCAAATTATTTCTCTTGTGATTTCTATTAATTAGGGATCCACCTTGGAAAAGAAAAAACTGTGGTGCAATGAACGAAATTATACTCATGAGACCAAATCTGAATTCTTTTATTCTAGGCTGACTCTAATTTCTGATGGACAGTCCAGGAGTGAGAAGGTTCTGAGCTTGCAGTTGTATAGAAAAACAGAGGGGATATCCATGCAGACAAGGAAGAGAAGAGAAAGGAAAGAAAGGGAAGAAGTTAAACACTGATGTACCCTAACATGGGAAGTGGGAGAGAAAAAACAGAAAGAAGACAGAAACGTTACAATGAAGTATGCTGAATTATTTTTCTCCATGAAGATCCTGGAAAAGTGAAAGTTTAATCAATATTTAATATTTGCATAACATTACATTGTGCCTGCTATATATGCTCCTTTTCTCTATTTCTACAGCATTTATTACAGTTTAACGTTTATCTTTGTTCTTTACTAATATCTTTATTATTGACATCTATATTTTACTCATGTAATCTCCAAGTTTTAATAAAAATTTTATAATCAAAATTACAACACAGATACTTATTGGTAGCCTTATTTAATAGGGGCTATCGTTAAATTAGACCTCATTTCAAAGAAGTATATAAAAGCACCCCATTTACAGTTAAATATTACAGAAAAATTGAATAATAAAAGTGAGGTTAGTGAGTTAAAATTCTGATAATAATAACACTATGTGTTAGGTATTTATGAACAGAAAAAACTGAGCTTAAAAATGTAATAATGAGGCCTGTAAAGGTCAGACAGCTGTCGCCACAAGGTATGCTGGACTCTTGCCAACGCCTGTAACCTGGTGGATAGAAGGGTCTATGGGACCTCTTTGTTAGACACAGGGATATGCAGGTCCTGAATAGGGGGGGTCCCCATAAAGGACTTAAAAGGGTGTCAAGCCCGTCTTGGAAGAGGGGCTATTTCTAGCCCAAAATAGGGCATAAGGCAAGAGCATCGTCCAGTCCCTAACGCCAGTCTCCATGGACAACTTAGTTAGGGTTTCCTTAATGGTTCTATTCATCCTTTCTACCTGCCCTGAACTCTGGGGTCAGCAGGCACAATACAGTCTCCAATCAATCCCCAGTATCCTGGCTACCCCCTGACTTACCTGGGCCACAAACGCTGGTCCATTGTCAGACCCTATTACCTTTGGAGTCTGAACCGAGGAAAGATTTCTTCCATGATTTTCTTCACCACTATTGAGGCAGTTTCATACTTGGTGGGGTAGGCCTCTACCCATCCTGAAAAGGCATATTGCTCCGGTGTAGCTGCAGCCAATAAGAGGTCATCTACATATTGCAGTAGGGTTACCTCAGGGTTAGTGGAATGGAATGGTCCCACGTCCTGGTGCAGGGCTTCATCAAAAATGGTGGGGGAGTTTCTGAAGACTTGAGGCAGCCTTGTCCAGGTGAGTTGCCCCGAAAAGCCAGCCTCTGGTTCTGTCCATTCAAATGCAAATAGAGGCTGGCTAGATTCATGAAGGCACAAACTGAAGAAGGCATCCTTCAGGTCCATGTGTGTACTACTGCCTGTTGGGACTGTGGGTACTCAAAAGATTGTATGGTTTAGGAACAGTTGGGTGAATGTCCGTAACCCAGTTATGGACTTTCCAGAGGTCCTGGACTGGCCTATAGTCTCCTGTTCCAGGTTTCTTCATGGGGAGGAGTGGGGTGTTCCAGTCAGACTGGCATGGCTTTAAAATTCCTTGCTCCAGTAATCTCTGGATGTGTGTCTAATCCCTTCTCTAGCCTCCTTGCTCATATAATATTGTCTCACCCGTACGGGGGTCTTGAATGGTTTTAGAGTCACCACCACAGGAGGCCGCTGGACCACCAAGAGGAATATGGACCTGGGTAAGGGAAGGGTGCAGCATTCATTCCTAGTAATTTCCAAATGCCCTGCACCCTTGATGGGACGTGACTTGCTCACTAAATTGGGGGCCAAAATTACCTCCACCCCCAGGGACCTGAAGTAGAATTTACTAACCCACTTGTTAGTCAACCTGCACTAAACATGCTTACTTTGACCACCGAAGAAGAGTACACAATATATGAGCTACCTCACGGATCTCTGGCAGGGTACCTGTTTGCTCCCTGGACCAAGGATCTCCGGCTTGAGAGAGGCCCCAGTGAGGCTTACAATGCTAAGACCGATCCTGTGTCCACCTCAAAATCAATTGGGGTCCCCTCCACATTAAAGGTTACCCTGAGCTCGAGGAGGGGGTGTGAACTCTGAACCCCCCTAGTCCTCAAGGGTGAGGAGGTTTACAGGCCTTTTCTTTTTCTTGGGGCTGTCCTTTGCCCAGTGTCCTTCTTCCTGACAGTAGGCACACTGATTAGGGCCTAGTTTCTGGTGTGGGCCCAGGTTCCTATCTCTCCTTTTCCTGCCCCTATCTTCCACTACAATAGCCAGGATTTTTGTAAAGTCCCTGTTTCTTCTTTTATCTCTTAATTTCTCTTTCTCTTCTCTTTCCTTTTCTAACCTCTGCTCCTTCTCCTCTGCTGTCTCTCTTTTGTAAAATGTCCTCTCTGCCTCCTTGACTAGGTCTCTTAATGCCATGTTCTGTAGGCCATTCATTCTCTGTAATTTCTTGCAGATGTCAGCTGCAGATTGGCCTATAAAAGCCATAGCCACTGTCCCCCTTCATTCCTATGATTCAGGGTCAAAAGGGGTATATCGGCGATACGCCTCCATTAACCTCTCTAAAAACACAGAGGGGGATTTGTCTGGGCCCTGCAAGACTTCTCCTACCTTGGCCAAATTGGTGGGTCGGCGTGTCACCACCTGGAGACCCGCCATTAGAGTCTGGCGGTAGAGTTGCAGATGCCTCCTACCTTCAGGGTCATTAGGATCCCAGTTTGGGCGTCTCAAAGGAAAAGCATCATCTATCAGGTTAGGCAGCTGGGTAGGCCGGCCATCTGGACCGGGTACCATTTTCTGTGCTTCCAGGAATATCTGGTCCTGCTCCTCAGTGGTAAAGAGCGTGCCTAGCAGCTATGGACAATCATCCTATGTGGGCTGGTGAGAGAACATGAGAGACTCAAAGAGGCTAGTAAGTTTAGCTGGATCATCAGAAAAGGAGGAATTATCATTTTTCCAACTATATAAGTCAGAGGAAGAGAAAGTCCAGTACTGCAGGGCAGGCATCTTCCCGTTCTGCCCGTCATCTACTGATGGCCCATAAAGTCTCAAAGGTAAAGTTACAGCCACATCTTTAGGAGACTGAGCCCTTCGTCTACGGGTTCCTCGTGCTGGGCCAACCACCTAAATCACTGGGGACTCGGATTGAGGCCCGTTAGTGTAGTAGGGGTGCCTCAGGTGGACTTGGAGGGTAGGGAGGAGGGGGAGAAGTGGAATCGACCAACAACAAGTCTGTTTGGGATTCGGATAAAATAGGGGCCATGGGGGTGGGGAAGGCTTCAGAGGTAACATGGAGACCCCACCAGGAAGAGGCAGAGAAGGGGTCAGAAATGGGTACCCCCAATCAGGGGGATTTTCTGCCAAATCCTCCCAGACCAGGAGGTAAGCCTGTTGGTCGGGATGGCTTTGAGGTCCTGGATTAAAGACAATGGATTTAACTGCCCAGATGGTGTCGAGGTGGTAAGTGCCAGTTGTTGGCCATCCTACTCCAAAAGTGGACCACTTCGAGGAACAAAAGATGTGCCATCTGCCACTGGAGCAGACGTCCGCCGCCACCAGCATCGCACAGTCAGTCCCCGGTAGAAAGGACCCTACTAGGTACTCTTGACTACGACTACTGCAGTAAAGGTCGATGGCATCGTGGCCTGCATCCACGCCTCGCATCTCAAGCCCACACCTACTCCTGATGATCATCAGTGGACTGTGGAAAGGACTAACAACCCCCTCAAGCTTCGGGCTCCCCGAAGGGACAACTAACCTACATCAGCCCCAACCTCAAACCTGGCAGGTATTCTCCGGAACCGGAGATGTAGTGTGGAGCGTATCCTCCACAGAGCATCTCCCTTGGACCTGGTGGCCCCCGCTGCACCCTGACATTTGCCAGCTGGCTGCAGGAGTAGATACCTGCGATATCCCTGGACAACAGCCGGGTGCCCCCATACCAGTTTCCGTCTCAAAAGTCCCTATCTCAGGAACCCAGCCAACGGGATGTGCTTCTCCCCTATTGAGATGTAATTTGTATTACACACCCTTCTGTGTCTGCCCAGGAGATGGAAGGACCCAGGTAAACAACTGTGGGGGACCAGAGTCCTTCTATTGTAAAGCATGGGGCTGTGAGACCATGGGGACCACTTATTGGAAACCCCGATCCAGTTGGGATTGGATAACAGTCAAGCAGAATGTCTCCTACCCAGGGAGCCGATACCAGGCCGGTTGGGGACCCTGCCCAGCAACCCAACTGAATGCGGGTAAACATCCTACCCAGTGCGATAAGACTGCCCTTTGTAATATACTCAATATTACCTTTTCAGACCAGGGTAGGGGGGAAGGTACCCACTCTGGATGGGTGCAAGGAAGAACATGGGGACTCAGATTCTACATTGAGGGTTATGATTTTGGTCTACTGTTCAAAATAAGACTTCTGTTGGGCCAGTCAGGCAGAAGCCCCATTGGTCCCAAACAGGTGGTAAAAAGTCAGGGCCTCCCGAAGCCAAACCAGCCCACACTTCCTGTGCCCCAGCTGAACACTCCCAGCCCAAATATATCTACAACACCCGTTCCTTCCACCTGGGCACCTCCTACAGCTGAGGTGGCAATAGGCCAGTGATTGTTGATCCTGATTCTGGGAGGGTACGCCGCCCTCAACAGCACCCAGCCAGACTTTACTAACTCTTGCTGGCTGTGCTTGAGTGGTGGACCCCCTTACTATGAAGGGGTGGTGATAAACGGGAGCTACAATGAGAGCGGCAGCCCCAGTCAATGTGATTGGGGAAGCTGCCATCAGCTTACCCTCCCTGTGTAAGAATGGAATTTTCCAAAAAAGCTACCTTAGCTGGCCCCAAGAGGCAAGAGCAGGCCTCTTCCAGGAAAAGGAGAAGAAAAATACGTTCCAGGAAATGAAACATCTGTACTTGTGAAATACTCCCCCAAACTGTAACTGCAATCTATAAGAAACATCTGCCACGTCCCCAACTGCCCTGAGAACCGTTTCAACTTTCCTCTCCCAGGCGCCGGGTAATCCCCCCTCCCCTACCCAACTGGCTGTATAAAAGATGCATCCCGAGAATGTCCAGGACCCTTGGCTCCAGGGCCTGTGCGTAAGCTGGCAATAAAATTTTCTTTTGTGTGCATCAAAAAAAAATGTAATAATGAGAGGATAGGAGAACATAGGTAACTTGAAGGGGGGAGGGGAAAAGGGACATGGAGACTTATGTGGGGAGATGAAGGTAAGGACAGAGGAGAAAGATGTGGAGAGGTAACTTATGTGAAGGAGCTTTAGAAAAGTCACGTTAGCCTACATTTTTGTGTTTCATATATATATATATATATATATATATATATATATATACATATATATATGTTACATGTCATGTGTGTGAGAAGAGAAGTTTAATTGTAATTATCCTACATAGGACATGGTATTCATCCTAGAAGATATAATTATAGTTACCCCATGTAGGATATAATATTCATCTTAGAAAATACAGTTTTCCAAATAAAAATCCTAGTATCAAGTATGGAATATTCGCCTTGCATTGGTACTTTCCTAGAGAACTACAAATAATTCATCATATTGACATTGTTCTTGGTGTTCTTCAAGAACTTGATAGTAAGACCCTATAGATGAAAATACCATAGATTTGGTCACAGAATATGGAGAAATCAAGATGTTAGTGACCTGGAGTTTCATTCCTGAATACTAGCTTTCATACTACTGGGAGGTGCTATGGAGGGTTTGGGAGAGAAAGTCTTCAATAGTCATACCCAGCTGTTAATATTATGAACTCAATAATTACCAGCCTAGCAAAAATATGTTATGAGTACAATAATGGCATCGATGGCTAGAGAATAACCAACTCCCTTGTGATTAGATTTAAGACTTGACTCTACAGGAGAAAAAAAAAAAAACTATGCATGGGTGCTATGAGCTGCAGGATTATGCAGTAATTATTCAGCCATCCCTTGATGAAGTCAACCCATCTGAATGAAGGGTTCTGTCTGAGGATTTAAACCAAAACATAAAGCATGTTGGAGTTACCACCTTTTTTGAATGAATTGGCTATTTCTTGCTGTAGATTTCTTGCTGTGACATTTTCCTATCTGTTACAAATTTGGAATTTATTTCCCACAGTTTGGCACTATTTGATCATTTATTAGACAAAATTTCCCCTACAAATTTGGGGTATAATAGCAACCACTGGCTATGTGTGAAAATAGTTACACAGTCACAAACAGGGCCTTTCCCCCTTTTCCAACATAAATGTAGAATCTGCCTTCCTGCAATAGTTTTTATTGTCAGGCATCTGGTCAATTTAGGTCCAGAAAAAAGTATTTTATTTGAGACAATTCTTAGACATCCAAAAACAAAAAAATACTAATTGTCCTGGATTGTTTATTTGTAGCTCTTAGATAGATAGGATAAAAATGTGCTCTGGTTTCACCTTGTCTTCAGGGAAACATCCCAAACTAATTTCTCTAACCTTAAATTCTTAACTCCTTGTACTTTCTCCTCAGTTTATTAACAAGAAACTTTAGCTAAGAAATTTATTGCTTGTGTTTACCTTGAAAAGATAACAGGAAAGGTAATTAGCCATGTGCTTGCTCCAGAAGGAAAGTAAACTTTCCCACCGACTCCCTGAAGACATGTGCTGCCTGAACAGAGTGACAGGATGATGCCAGATTCTGGTTCTTGAGCAAATTAATATGAAATCCTGTTCTACAGACTTAAGCAATAGGTGTAATATTTAGATCTAAAAAGTTCCTTTTAGGCAACTGCTTGCACAGGTTGTCTTGCTATGGAGGACTCTTACCTGCCCATTAGAAAAATAGCACTTAGAGAGCTGCTGGCACAGGAAAAAAAATGTTTTTATCTTATTTATACAATTTTCTGATTAATAGATTCCTAGCTTATTACCTAGCTACACTTAGAAATGCAGTTTATGCATACAAATTCCCCTCTTAGTTGCCCTTGTTGATTTAATCTCTAGTTGACCTCAGCAGAAAACTTCCACTAACCACTCCCAACTTATGTGGTATTGAAGGAGACAACTACCTATTCTTCTGTGGGTGATTCCTATCTGCTTTTGAGACACTGAGAAATTCAAACCTCAAATGCATTACTAAAAAAATTACTGCTGTAGTTGTATATAAGTCAGTACCCTCACTGTAGAAAGAGCTCATTTAGAACAGTAAAGAGATATGGACTGAAAAAACATGGTGTGAAGAAATTCATTCTTCTGCCCTCTAATACTAGTTTTTCCTTACTTGTTGAAGAGACTTTATTGGACCCTGAGAGAGATTTGAGGGTCTGAAACTCCCCCCTCCCCCCACCCTCACCAAAAAAAAAAACCTCTCAATACTTAGGATTAGCTAAAAGTACATGGTCTAGGAGCTACTCAGTCCAAGAATGAATGTACTGTTATTTTCGTTTTCCTTTGTTAAATGGACACAGCATTAAACTTTCCACTAAATAAGCCCCAGACCTTATGAGAGACATTTCTTGTGCAGTGGATTATGGTTAATGTAGAAACTCACAACTGTCTGGAGTGCAAAGAATAAATGCCTGTAGAATGCTCAGATAAAATAAGATGTCAACATATAGCATACCTTCCTGACAAGATGAAGGACCATTTGTAGAACAGGAAGTGAAAAGAGACTATAAGAGCCAGAGGTCAATGAGTACCAGAGTAAAACAATGTCTTGAGAACATTAACAAGACTACTGACCTCATGGACTCATGAACAACCTTCTTAGCCTACATAAGATTAAGTCAGGTCACATTCCATTGTGGAGGAGGAAGTGGATGTTAAAGGCCCCACTACTAGATAAAGATTTATTGACATTTTATGGCTCCCGGGAAAGAGAAAATGAGTCATTTGAAGGGTATGGCTGCTCTTGGGTTAACCATCCTCTTGTGGATGACCCCACATCTGTGAGAACATTCTGGAAGCACAAAGTGGACCCTGTAGGTTATATAGAGAGGGGATAAAAAGGATACAAAGTTTTCAAAAATGTAGGGGAGCAGTGAGAAATATATTGACAAAAGTAAAAGGAGATGTAAGGAGTGTCTATGATACAAAAACATTCTGAATTTAAAAATGCTCAAAGAATTAATAAAGATGTATTTATTTAGAAAGTAATGACAAAGGCATAGATATGTAGCTCAATGGTAGAGTGCTTGCCTTGCATATATAGAGTTTGGAATTTCATTCCTAATGCTAAAAATTGTATAGTAATAATAATTATCACAACTGGCATGGTAGCAGTGCCAGAGCAGCAGACTTGCTGGGTGCACAGCTGGGAGATGAGGGGTAAAGCTATGGCCTCCACTCCTGGTCCACAGTCCACTCAGACCAGACCACAGCTGGCATGACAGGAGCTCAGGAGCAGCAGACTTGCTGGGTGCACAGCTGAGAGGTAAGAGATGAAGTAGTGACTTCGGCTCCCAGAGCACAGTTCCCCCAGAAAACCCAAATTAACAAAATCAGAAATGAAAAGAGGAATATAACAACAGATCTTAAGGAAATCCAGAGAATTATCAGGTCATACTTTGAAAATCTGTACTCCACAAAAATGAAAAACCTAGGAGAAATGGAAGGTTTTTAAACAGGTACCACTTACCAAAATTAAATCAAGATCGGATTGAAGACCTAAACAGACCCATAACACCAAAGCAAATTGAAGCTGACAGTAAAAGTCTTCCAAATAAAAAAATTCCAGGCCCAGATGGTTTCAGTGCAGAATTCTACCAGACATTCAAAGAAGAGCTAATACCAATACTCCTCAAACTGTTCCATACAGTAGAAACTGAAGTAATATTGCCAAACTTTTCTTATGAGACCACAAAAACCATGATATCGAAGCCACTCAAAGACACAACAAAGAAAAAGAATTACAGACCAATTTCCCACATGAACATTGATGCAAAACTTCTCGACAAAATTCTGGCAAACCGTATACAATAACATATAAAAAATATCATCCATCATGATCAAGAAATGCAGGTTCAACATACAAAAAATGTAAATGTCATTCATCATATAAACAATCTAAAGGAAAAAAAAAACATGATCTTATCCTTAGAGGCTGAAAAAGCCTTTGATAAAATCCAACACTCCTTTATGACTAATTTCTTGGAGAGATCAGAAATACAGGGAAAATATCTATATATAATAAAGGCAATTTACAAAAAGCCGACAGCCAACATCAAACTAAATGAAGAAAAACTCAACGCAATCCCACTAAAATCAGGAACTAGACAAGGTTCCCCCCTTTTTATTCAACATAGTTCTCCAAGTTTTAGCTAAAGCTGTAACAAAAGAAAAGGAGATTAAGGGGATGCAAATTGGTAAAGAACAAGTGAAACTATTTCTATTTTTAGATGATATGATTGTATACATAAGTGACCCACAAAATTCTACCAGAGACTTCCTACAGCTGATAAACACCTTCAGCAATGTAACAGGTTACAAGATTAACTCAAAGAGATCAGTAGCCCTCCTATACACTAATGATAAAAGGGCTGAACAAGAAATAAAGGGAGCCATCACCCTTTATAATAGCTACAAATATAAATACCTTGGTGTAACTATAACCAAAAAAACTAACAAATCTGTTTGACAAAAATTTAAATCACTGAAGAAAGAAATTAAAGAGGATAACAGAAAATGGAAAGATCTCCCATGTTCCTGGATAGGTAGGATCAACATAGTGAGAATGGCAATCTTACCAAAGGCAGTCTAGAGATTCAATGCAATCCTCAACAAAATGCAAACACAATTTTTTACAGACCTTGAAAGAATAATATTCAGTTTCATTTGGACTAATAGGAAAACCAGAATTGTCAAAACAATTTTGCTCAACAAAGGAACCTCAAGAGGCATCACCATCCCTGACTTCAAGTTATACTATAGAGCGACAGTAATAAAAAGAGCTTGGTACCACCATAAAAACAGAAATGGAATCAAATTGACCCAGACATTAACCCACACACCTATAAACACCTGATTTTGGACAAAGAGGCCAAAAATAATCAATGTAAGAAAGATAGTATTTTTAACAAATGGTGTTGGCATAACTGGATGGTAGTGTGTAGTAAAATGCAAATAGATCCAAGCCTATCACCCTGCACAAAACTCAAAAACAACTGGATCAAAGACTCAACATAAGCCCAGCTACGATGAACTGGATTGAAAAGAAAGTGGAAAATAACCTCCAATGCATTGGCACATGTGACCACTTCCTAAATCTAACACCAGTGTCACAGACACTAAGTACAACAATCAATAAGTGGGATGTCCTGATACTGAGAAGCTTCTGTAAAGCCAAGGAAACAGTCCATAAGACAAAACAACAGCCTACAAAATGGGAAAAGATTTTCACCAACCCTACAAGTGACAGAGGATTGATCTCTAAAATATAGAGAGAATTCAAGAAACTAGAGCTCAAATCCCTAAATAACCCAATTAAAAATGGGGTTCAGAACTAAATAGGGAATTCTCAGTAGATAAATTACAAATGGCTGAAAGTCACATGAAAAAAGTGCTCAACATATTTAGCCATAAGAGAAATGCAAATCAAAACAACTTTGAGATACCACCTTACTCCTGTCAGAATGGCTAAGATCAAAAACACAGATGACAGCCTATGCTGGAGAGGATGCAGAGCAAGGGGAACACACCTCCATTGTTGGTGTGAGTGTAACCTTGTTCAGCCACTCTGGAATGCAGTATGGTGGTTTCTCAGAAAACTGGGAATCAATGTCCCCAAAGATCCAGCAATACCACTTTTAGGCATATACTCTAAAGACTCACTTTCGCACCCCCAAAACATTAGCATGACTATGTTCATAGCAGCATTATTTGTAATAGCAAGAACCTGGAAACAACCTAGATGTCCCTCACCTGAAGAATAGATTAACAACCTTTGGTTCATCTACACACTGAAGTATTCAGCAGTAAGGAAAAAGATATCCTAAAATTCACAGGCAAATGAATTGATTTGGAGAAAATCCTCCTGAGCAAGGTATCACAAACCCAGAAAGATAAGCAGGGGATGTACTCTCTCATTAGTGGACTTAAAAAAAAAAAAAAAAAGATGCCATTGTATATAAGAGTTCAAGGCTAGAACATAGTTAAATAACACAGTGCTTCCCTTCTGCATTGATCGGGTGTGGTTGAAGAAGGTCTTGTTTTGTTTAGGGAGTTGGCCATAGGATGTTTAATTATGCCCCAGTAGATAATTGAACAGCATGAATGGGCTTTTTTGTAAATTGGGAGATCATAAGACTGGGTATAAAACTGAAAGTACTGATAGCTGAGCTTGACAAAGTGTATAATGTAAAATCACCAAATAATTTAAAAAAGAAGATGGAAGAGAAAGAAATAAGAAATAATTAAAAATTAATATCCTTGTTTCGCTGGGTTTGTAACTTTTAAAGGTTTTGTTAATTTTTTAAGTTTCATGAAATTATGATATAATATGTATTTTTCTTAGTTTTCTTAAGTTATAGTAGAATTCTATAGTAAGTCCATATTTTCTTTTGTTTGGTTCTGTTATTGCTGCTTTTTTAGTATGGAATATTTTCTTAGTATTTCAACCAGGTTACAAAGTATGCATTTTTAACATCATTCATTGAATTTAGGTTTAATTTTGCTATCTAAAAACTAACCAGCTTTTTCAGATTCTTCAATTTAGTGAAAGAAATTTATAATGTATGTCCTTATGATTTTCTGGAATTTCATGCATATCTGTTATAATGGTAACTTTCAATTTCTAGTTTTATTGAAGTAGGTCTTCCCTTTTTTGTTTAATTTGGTTAAGAATTTGCCAATCATGTTTTATACTTAAAAAATAAATTAAAAATTATAATAATATTAATAATAGTAAAATTGGTTTAAATTAAGTATAGGTCCATGAAGTTTGTACTTTGAAAATTATTCAAAAACAAAACCAGATTACAACTAGAGTAAATGAAAAAAGAGATGAAACAGGAACTTCAAAAGAAATGGTTTATCGATAACAAATAGAAGAGATGGCATATCTTAATTGGGGGGTTTTCATATAACAGATCAGTTGTTCAAAGCATTAATCTAGATTATGACATCATAACAAAGTGATCTGGAAAAGCTGATTATGGATAACATGAGAAGGAGCTGATGAATATGTTAAGGGATGGTGCAATTAAGCCCTTGAGCCTCACAGTGATAAAATGAGTATTTGCAGAAAATCTCCACACAACAAAACCCAATTTAATCTTCCTTGGCTACATAGTCTGGGCTAAATATGACCCTCTCTTATTAAATATCAGGGACTTGACTAATCCAGAACACAGATCAAAGTGTCAATGAAGGAAAAGAAACTGATTCCAAGATTAAACAGAAAGCTCCCTAACTCTCTAGAAGTTAGAATCTACTATGAATCACTACTTAAGACAACAGCTAACAGTAAAGAAAGAAAATTCTTCCTGCAAACATTAGGAACAAATAATAATAATGGCTTTGCTTGCTGCTCCATGAACAACCAAGATATTTATGTAAAGTAATAGAGAAATAATTATAGTCTCATCAAGATTTTTCATTGCTTGAGATAGAAATTGTTCTGTGTTCTATATAAGCTGTCACCCAGCTATATTCTCAAGGCTTATCCTTATGTAAAACTTAAAACATGTATAGCATTATGATAATAAGAGACCACATCTCTAAGAGTTGTACAGATGATAAAACTTTTGACATGACTTCCCTAAAGTCTGGTGATATTGTTTTCAAACACTAGCTTTACTGGAGCTGGTTCTATCATTTTTTAATAATAGAAAGTAAGTAGAATGTACTGAAAACAGATAACATAAGTAGTATAAACCAAAGACATTAGAATAATACAATAAAGAAAATTCCATTTTTGTCAGTAATCAAAGAAGTATTTTAAAAGAAGTATATTTTAAATTTATTAAATGGAAATATATAAAGAAGATAAATATATAGTTTTGAGAAAAATAATGAAAATGTTTTCTCTTCTGCCCTAAAGATAGCATTGACAAAGAGAACAGAACATTTTATGAAATAGAAATATCAAGGTATGTTGGGAATCATTGAGTTTTGATTCTACATATGATTAAAGAAATTATTACAAAAAAACCACTATTAGAATGAATAGTTTACTGTGTGGTGACTTCACAGTCATGAAGGATAGGAAGTAGTCTGCTGCTTTGATAATAGTGGAATGTTTCAGTAAACTACAGGTGAACCAATAAGCTAAACTATATGTAACTATTAAAAAAAATCACACAGGAACTATGATATACACCAATTGTAAATGAAAGACACAGAGAAGTAGAAAGGTAAACAGAGGTTAAGAGATGAAGAACAAAAAAGAAAATATTAGCAGTTCAATTAAAATCACATCTATGAGGGGCCATGAGAGATTTTCTTTGCAATACTAGGATGGGCCCAGATAGTGAAATATTTTTCATCAATGGTTATGATTAGGATTTGACACCTGTTTTTTAAAATTATATTAAAGTTCAGGGGCCTAGGAGAAATCTCATTAGTACAGGGCTCTTGTAACAAGAATAAAAACCTAAGTTCCTTTCTCATAATTTCATACTCACGAAAAAAATCTGAACATAATGATATGTGCCTGAGTTCTGGTGCTGGTCAAGGAAAAACACAGACTAGCCAGCTAGTTTAAAAGGCAAGTTCCAGATCAATGAGAGAGCCTGTCTCAAGTATGAGGAGCACAACTAGAGACTGACCTCTAAGTTTCTCTCTCTCTCTCTCTCTCTCTCTCTCTCTCTCTCTCTCTCTCTCTCTTGCTCTCTCTCTCTCTCCTTCCCTCCCTCCCCCCTCTCTTTCATGCACTCACACACACACACACACAAAGAAAAAGTAAAACAATAAAAAATGTGAATATCAAAACAGACTGAAAAACGTATAAGACAAAATAAATAAATTAAATATAGTACACAAAATCACTTGGAATATGTTTTGTGTTGGCCAGCTACTTTGAGCTTAGAGTTTTCCTTGGATTTTCGTGCGGTTGAAATATTTCTGCTATTCCACTAAAGAAAACTTATGTTAATTTTCCCAGCATATATCATTTGCAAATAGCTTCTTGTTTAGGTGTAGAGCTTTATGCAGATGTCCCTTATCAGTGCTTGGATTTTGTCTGGCCTGTACCTGTGCAAATCTTGTTCATGTTATCACAGTCTCATAGGTACATATGTCCTGTTTTAACTGGAAAACAATTTTCTTAGTGTCATCCACCACCTCTAGCACTTAAAAATCTTTCCACCTCCTCTTCTACATAAACTCCTGAACATTGAAACAAATGAGAGATTTAACGAAGATATCCCATTTAGGACTGGGTCCTCCAAAGTATTGTCCTATTGTGTATCTCTTTGCTAATTGCCAGCTACTGAGAAAAGTTTCTCCAAATGTTGAGTGGTATTGTATAAGAATATGTCATTAGGAGTCATGCTATTGCTGTATCCTTTGAGCAGAATAATAGTGATAGGTTTTCCCTTGGGGTCTATAATCTATTTCATCTCAAGTTCTTGGCCACTATGACAATATTTTTAAAGAATCATTAAACACTCAGTTTCTGAGTGATCAAATCATTTCTAGTTGCCATCAAGGGCACCTTAGTTGAAGTCTCTGAAAGGATAAAAAATGTCTTGTAGTCTGACAGATTATGAACTGAAGAGAAAAGTTATGTCACCTTGCCTACACAGCATCCAATGGTGGAAAGGGTGTCCAACAGCTCTTGCCCTGCCTATGTAAAGAAGAGAAAACTGCAAGGCTTATAATAGCTCCATTCTCCAATAATTCTGAAGCCCAGGAGACAATGTACAATGCAGTTTTCTGAAATAGAAGTCAGCCCTGTTGCCCAGAAATGATTCTCCAGCATCCTCAGGCCTACATATTAGCCTTACTTTTACCCTGCAAGTCACATGTGGCTTTTGAGCTACATTTTTTTCCAAATTATTTTTACAACTACTAATTTGGAAGTTCAAAGGCTCACTTATAATTTGTATTGTATTTATTTCTTCAGTCAAAATGATGCAATTCTTTTTTACACTTTGGGCACTCTACATGAATCAACTTATTATCAACTGTAAAAGACAAATAACCACATCTATGAGTCTATTTAACAGAGCTTTTCTCTACTTCAGACTGCGTCTCAGTCAGCTTTGGGGCATGGTACTTACAAAGCGTGTTCTTATGTGGGGAGACCCTGGGATGCTTTTTCTCTGACTGAGTGGCTCTCTGAGACATCACTTGTCTCTTAGTTCTTCACTGAGCTTTGGAACTTGGTATTTAAGAATGGGAACATCTTACTTCAACCCCAACATGTACTACCTCCTCTGTACTTGACAGCTAACTCTACAGTTTCACTCATGCTACATTATCAATATGCTAAGTAATCAAGGAATCTTCGCCATTTGCCCATAATTCTTTAGTCCAGTCAGTCTGTTCATTTGATTCATTTTCTACTTGCTACATTCAACACATAACTTGTTACTCGATCCTTCCATTTTTGAGATGTTCATTTGTTTTCCTTTAATTTATCACCAAAATCCCACAGTGGGATTATTAGACTTCTTTTAGGTCCTTCTAATTACTGCCAGGTGATCAAAGCCAGTATTATATTTTTAGATTCTGCTTCCCTTTAACCGTAACCAATAGCAAGTGATCTATACCAAGTGCCTACAGTGATTATCTAGTAGCACCTAGAATACCCACTTAACTAGCTAAAACAACGCTGAAGTAGGTCATGGCCTGTAGTCTTTGCACAGCTCCCCACAGACTGCCTCTGCTCAGTAGCACCAAGATGGTTTGGAGGTGAGGTCTAGACCCAGAATTTAACATTTTTATCAGCAAGTGTTCTCTAGGTAGTTTCTTATACTATGGTAGCTGCCTTTCCCGTAAATCATCCTAAGGGAGGTAGGAGAAGGAGTCACTGAGGGAGAAAGGTGTGGGGGAGATAGGTTTTGGATTTTTTTATTTGTCCTTGTCATTATTGTCAGTTCTGCTAATATTTTGCTAATGTTTAATTCAGTTGACATGGTAGTTAAAAGCCCTTTCCTTTTTCTTTTTTTCTTCATTTTATCATTTTTTTGAGAGGGTTTTTTCATATATACCACTGCTCCCTCTCCCTTCCCTCCTCCCTGTCCTCCCTCAGACTCCCACATAGACTGTATTCGTAGTGTGCAAACATTAATCTCTCACTGTAAGAAGAGTATGTGAGATGGGAAGTACACTAATGTGGACATGGGAATATAAGTAGCAACTTTCATTACAAATGATCCCTGACTTTCCATGACTTACGATGATTTGAGTTAAGGGTTTTCTACTTCATAATAGTAAAAACATGTGTTCATGCAACCATTGTTTTCATTCACTTTCAATACTCAATTAATTGCATTATGTATCCAATATATTATTATAAAAAATGTTTTACATTAAAATTTTGGTTAATGTAAACTAATATACGTAAAACAAGCAATGTTGTTATGCAGGTTGAGTTTCTCAAATGCATCTTAAATTAACTATGTTCTTTATTTACACTGATATTTTTGAGACATAACATTAATAATTGTAATTTAAGGAGTCCTTGTATAGACAATACCATAGTCATTCTAAATACCTAAGTTTGTTCTCTATAAATGTCATCACTACGGCTGGCCGGTTAGCTCAGTTGGTTAGAGCGTGGTGCTAATAAATGTCATCACTATAATGATCCTTAAACTAAGGGAGGTCATTTAAGTAAAATCAGTAGCTAGTTTTGCCCTAGTAATTACTGAGTGATTAAACATATTTAGTTTTGTACTAAATAATTATATATTAAAATCACAAAAATAATGTTTAGCTCACAGTTTCACCAAGGTAATATTCATTTATATAATTCACCATCAAAAAGCTGATGTTGATGGAGTACCATGAGTTCAAAGCCAACCTGGGCTTCAAAATGAGACCCTAACAGAAAAATAAATGGCAAAGAAGATTCAAAAAGAAATATATTATTCAGGCTCACAACTATTCTCTCTGATCTTTTAACTGTGTTGAAATGATAAGCAACCTGTTTCCATCTCTTTCAGTACATGTCAAGTGACATTGTGCCATCTGGCACTTCTTGTTCAGAAATGGGCACCAACCCAATATGGGCTAACAGATAATGAGGTGATTTATATTTATATTAGTGTTATAAAGATATATTTGTCAACTTCTAATATTGATATTACTGAGATAGATAAGAGTTCTCCAACTTTCTATTTAACTTTATTGATTCCCTGCTTTCCATAATTTCAAAAGACAGTAAATTATATCTAAACATTTGACATATGCTGACAAAAGTACTTTGTGTTATTTGAAATATTATCTCTACATACATATGTGTATATAGGATATAAGACAATATTTTAAAAATTCTTTTACATATGTTTGCATCATACATATAGAAATGTGTACATATGTATATGTATACATATATATAGTAACAAGTAAAAAACTGAAGAATAATTAATATAGAAAATTCAAACTTTTATTCAGGCCAGAAAAAAAGGCATGTTTGCTGTGCTTTATTATTACTTGATAGCTATAAATTTAACAAATTAACCGATATCCTGCCAAAGTGAGTGATCTTGCTATAACTTCGAATATCAAATGAGACCTAGAAAAGCCTTCAGTGCTTTCATATTACAATTGCTGTTAGATGACCGAAGGTTGAATTGTGCATTCTACTTGACAACTCCATTCATCCTAAGGGAAACTTTCTATTCTTGGCTACATATGAAAAACACTACCACCAAGGGTAATATAAAACTTACTAAGATTTTTCTGTGATGATTTGAGCAGTTGAAGGATTCATTGCACATTTCTGCATAGAACAATAATGTTATAGTCAATTTAATTTTCCTTCAAATTTGCTGTAATTATATAACAAAGAAAGCATGCACTTTTGAATTAAAGCAAAGTTGTAGGTTTGTAACCTCAGTAAAAATCAATTTTTAAGCTTCCCAGATAATCTGAAGATATTAGTGTCATTAACATTTGGTGCATGTATTAAATGTATCATGATAGGAAATCATCTAGATGATACCATTTTTAGAGTAATAACTGCCAAATGTTAACTCTTGGACTCTTTTACCTCTCTTCTTTCCCAGCTCTAAAAACATAAACATGGTTTGGTTTGATTTGTTTTTCACCTTTGATGGTACAGAATGACATTCGGTGGGCTTTCACAATGGTAGTAATGAGGAAAATTAGTAAATGAACAATATCATCTAAAAATTGATGTATTAGAGAAATGAATAGAAAGCATATAAATGCAGAGGCAGAAAATAAATAACTTCTCAGAGCCCTAACATAAATTCTATTATCCAAATTAGAGTTCATCAACTTCATGTGTCTTAGTTAGGGTTACTGCTGCTGTGATGAAATACCATGACTCATTCAAATTGAGAGGAAAGAGTTTATGCTGTTCATCATCAAAGGAAGTCAGGACAAGAACTCAAATAGAGCAGGAACCTGAAGGCAGGAAATAATGCCGAGGCCATGGAGAGTTTCTGGTTACTAGCTTGCTCCTTATGGCCTCTCAGCCTGCCCTCCTACAGAGCCCAGGAACACCATCCCAGGGATGGCACCACCCACAATGGGCTGGGCCCTTTCCCATTGGGGATTAATTAGAAAAATGCCTTGTAGCTGGATCTCCAAGTTTCCTCCTTTCAGATAATTCTAGTTTGTGTCTAGTGTACAAGAGACAAGGTAGCAAAGCATCAGTTTGTCTAGTGAAGAGAGAGGCTGGATGAGGGTGCACTTTATACCTGCAGACCCCAGCTTCAACCTGACTTCTAATGCCTGTCATGATTAAAATATTTGTTATCTTCACTTTATCAAAAGAAGAGAAAGCCTAGCCAGTTTATTTTTATTAATCAGAATTAAAGAAAGGGGCCAGTTGTAGCTAATTCTACTTCCATTTTAGCATATATTTCAGAAGTGCGACATACTTAATTTATTCAAGATTCTTTTTACTTCAAGAGAACAGATTGCCATAGTATCATTATACTTCTAGGGTATCCAAAGGGTTTTGTTTACAAAAATAAGTATGTTCAAAGCTCTTTACTTTTGTAAGCCAATCTATTTCATCTTTTACCTGTCTGCTGAAGGGAGTCATGAATTTTGCAACAAGCAGTTGGATTTTGACAATTCTCTGTGACCCATTATCAATCAGCCAACATTCAAGGTCACTCATTTTAGTGTTCATATCCTAGCATAGGTCGCCTGTCTTGACCAAGGCCCTTAAAGTTAGTAAATGAGCATGAACTATTTTGAGCTTAGTGAAATGCAATTCATCAGCCTGCCCAGCACTTGCCTTCTAGGTCTTGATTGTTGTTGGTTGTCTAGCATTGTCAGCAGCTGAATTGTGCTTCAGTGGAACTCCTCACTCTGTCTGCTCTACTAAAAGTGACAGTGTGGTTCAGTGCATAGACCAAAAACATAGGTTGGTCAGACTCTTGGATTAATTTGTTACAAGGTGGCCAAATTCTACAGAGAATTAAGTAACTGAGTCAGTTCCCAATCATTAAGGTATAACTAACTCCATGATTAGTATATTAGCCTAGAGGTATAATAACCCCAGACACATTAGCATGCACACATTTTTAATATACGTAAGAGAATTTTCTATTTCATTGTCAACTTTGTTCTTCTTCTTTCTGTTTTATACTTTTCTTATTGTCTTTTTAAACCTCTTTCAGATGTTTGTTCAATTGTGTATGTGTGTGCTATTTCCCAGTATTTTATTTTAAGACTATATATTGTTTATATATTCTAGGGTTACTCAGAATTCTCCAGATAAACACTACCAATACTTTATTGAAGATCTGTATCTATAGTGGTGTATTATAGGTATCTTCTCATATAGTAATGAATACTAAAATGATCCTTCTATTTGCTGGCGACAGGTGAAGACTGAGAAAGAAAGATTATCCTTTCGATGTCTGAGAATGTTGTAGACTCAATTCTGTGTTAGAAATCCAGAGTGTTAGGAGCATCAAGAAAAAGAGATAAATGTGTATGTGTGGGCATGAGATGAAAAGTGCATTAAGACCTTCCTCTGTTCCTTTTGTTTGCATGCCCTCAGTGGATGAAACGATGCCCACTCACATGGGAAGCACCATCTGCTTTCTCAAGCCACCAATTTGATGCTGATCTCTCTAGGAACACATCTATTTTACTTACCTTCCAAGTTCTTTGACATTCCATGGGGCAGACAAGTAAATACGAAAACTACAATTACAACTAGTTTTGAACCTAAGAATTATCCTTGGTGTAACTCGTAATTTTTGTTTTACTATTTCTTCTAACTCAATTGTTGATTATGATTATGCATGTTTCATATAAAGTGTCTGTCTTTTCAGAGGGTACAAATTTTTTCTTCTCTTTTTTGTCAGTGACTTTATTGCTCTTTGGCTAATGGATATAGATTACACGATATACACTCTTTGTAACTTGTTAAGATTTCTTTTGATTCTTAACTCAAAATCAATATTTGTTTATTATATAGATTTAAATGTACATACTGTAAAGTTCAAAGTAATATTTGTACAAATAAATTTCTACTACTATTCAAATTTACAATAATTTAAACAACACAATATGCATATAATTCCAATTCTATTTTATGTCAACATTTTATAAACCAATGGTTGACATGTACGTTCTTCTACTTAGCCCTTCCATCATTATGGGCAAAGTGGAATAAACTTACCAGGTTTCCAGCTTTGCTAATTTGTTTTCCAATTCTTTATGTATGTCAAGAATTATTCCTGGATACATAAAGATTATTAACTATTATCTTCATGGTGACCTTTTTTCATCAAACAAATAGTTTTTGGGTTTTGAATTTTGTCTTAAATTATGTTTAATAAAATATCTATTTTAGTAAATAAATTTTGCATACTAGCTACTATTTTTACATTATTAATTCTATTTAATGATTTATATTTTCTTAAATTACCATTACATTCTCACTACTACCAACGCTTTTGAATTTTAATATATTTATTATCACATTTGTTTCAAGGATTTATGTCATTTGCTTTTTTTTCTCTAATAGGCAGTTGCACATTTTTGAAGGTCATTAAGGATGGATCATTTCCTCATGGTTTATTACGGACCTGCTGCTTTTGTGGACTAGAAAGGTAAACACCTTGTTTGCCACTTTGTTTAATTTTAAATGCTATATATAAAAGTGGAGATGTCTGGGCTCTTTTGAGACTGATTAAGAGAAAGTTATTTCCTCTTGGTCAAAATAATGCAATCTACTATATCTGTTTCCACGTGGAGACATAACCTTTAGATCTGCTCCAGTGATTAAAATATTATATACTATTAGCTCATCCATGGAGAGCTGGAACTGTCAATCATCTGGCCAGTAGGCCCAAATCATGCTAAGGAGATGAAAGGTTAAATTTGCTTCCTTTCTCTTTTCTTCTCCCTCTTGCTGGCATTCAGCTACTTACTAACCTCCAAAAATATTCTTAAACTCTAGTGAACTGTTCTAAAATTTTCTTCGAGTTCATCTTTAAATTCTTTTGTTAATGAAACCAAAGACACAAAAGCAATGCCAATTTCCCTGGTAGTATGTGGAGACCATGAGAGGACACAATGGTTGACCTGTGGCGTGATCTCTTTGAGGAGGATTTAGTCTGCAGGCTTTGGGTCTTGCCTCAACACCACAGGAAAAGTAAAAGAGCCTCATTTCCTTTCTTTCCCAGGACCCTTCCTGGGGAACAAGGGTAGAATATAATGTGCATACACAATTTCTCTGTTTCTTGGATGCCAGAAATGTTTAAGACAAAATGGGTTTGGTTCCTTCCTGTCCAGAGGCCAGGAATAGACGGGAAGTCTCTTTTCTGTCTTTTTCTAGTCTCCTAAATAGGCATCCTTTCCTGGAATCTGTGATCAGAGAGGAGGCACCTGGATACATCATGTTTGAGCCAACAGGGCTGACTAGTTTATTGCTTTCCCCATTCCTTACCTTATTTTCTTTGATAAATTCTTTGAAAAAATAAAAAGGCCATAGACAAGTACTTCAATGGCATCTCATTATCTCATTGCTGGAGATTCATTTCTGCCTTTGGGGAGCTTTGACTTTTTCCCGTAAGCTCCTATCTACAAAACTACAGTAATGCTACTTTTTGCACTCAGCCTTCTGTGATCCATGAATTCAATTCTTTGAATTTGCAAGACAAGAATTCAGAAGCTATCCACTGTCTAGGTGAATATTCTATGTGTCTGTGAGCATCAGACACCCTAACTCCCGAGTTAAAGCCCACCTAGACTAGCAAGGAAGCTCTGGTCAAACTTAAAAACCCTATGTTTCTCAGTCATAAGGACTTGAAAGAAGTTAGTTGCCTTTCCACTTTCAAATATTTATACTTTATATTCTAATATATGTACCTTCTATCACAGTTCTGCTAGTAGTATTACTTTATATCTGTTACACTAGCTCTTTAAATTCCGTATCCAACAGGATACACAAATAACCCTTCATTTTCTCTACTTGGTACAATGTTTTCCACTGGTTGAATATAGTTTCTGTCTATCAAAGAACCCTTTTCAATTAATTGATTGGAGGTTATATTTCCAAAGAGATTTTTGTGTTTGAGTGTTGCTTGGCTGACTAAGAATGCTTCCATGGGTTATGCTGTGTGTTTGAAGAAAGAGCTGGGAACACCACAGGACTCTGTGGATGGCTAGTGCCATCTCATCATTTTGGCATTCATGCCCAAACTTCCTGCTAGTTTCCTGAGCTGGGTTTCACTGCAGCTGTGCCCGTGCTGCATCACAAAGACAATCTAATTTATGTAAGGGCTTCAAAATTGCCCTTGTCGTCTAGCAGTGAGATCAGGATGTATCCCTAGTGCATGAACTGACTTTTTGGAATGCATTACCTATAGAGTGATACCTTGCTCAGTCTTGATGGGGGATAGGGTGGTCATGCACATTGATATGCCAGACTTTGTTGACTCCTAAAGAGGGGCCTTATTTTTTCTGAGGAGTAGATGGGAGTTGGGAAGCTGGAGATGGGGGGTGAGTAGCAGGAGGAGAGAAAAGAGGAACTGTGGTTGATAAGCAAAATTTTAAATTATGTAATTTAATAAAAATTTTATAAAACAAGGTTGCTCTCCTATTATGCCCAGGCTTTCTGCCGTGCTTTGGGTAGGATCCAGATCTGATACTCTGTTCCCAGATTTGAAGACTCATTTGAAAAGAAACACTCACAATCTCTGCATTCTATTCCACTATTTGTGTTTACTTGTTGGTGTACTTTCTCTTAAAATTATCTGCTACATGTTTTTTGGCATTATTTTGTTAGCTTTATATCAAAAATACCTCCTCCTTCAATTCCAGCTGTGGTAGCATGAAGCTTTAATCCCAGAATTTGAAAGGCTGAGAAAGGAGAATGATGAGTTTCAAGATAGATGAAGCTACTTAGCAAGAGCACATATAATTTTTTTCTTCATTAATTAAATTTGCTATTAAATATTTCACACATATACACAAAGCATACCGACCATTTCAGACTTTATCCTTCCTCCATCTCACTGCCATCACCATCAAGTTGCTCTACTTGAAAAATTGCCACCCCATGTTTATGTCTGTTTCTTTTTAACCTTGTGACCCACCATGACCATCAGGATGTCTGTGATTTCAGAGCTGTCATTAGAGCCTGGTGGACATAGCAATGGTAATGGGCACACAACAAGAATCAAAGATTCTCCCTTCACAAAAAACTGCTGCCAGCCATCAGTAAGGGTTATGGCCTAGGGAACTCACTTTGTGATGGCCTGGTGACAGTACCTGTGTCTTGTACAGACCAACTACAGTTGTAAGTTCATAGCTCAAAAGGTTGCGTTAAGTTTAGAGGCTGGATTTTCATGATCCTCTAAGCTGTCTTTTGGTTCTTAAACATTTCTTACTCCTTCTCCTGCAAAGTTCCCTGAGCTTTGGCAGGGGTATAAATGGCTTATTTGGGACTGAGATCTCAATTCTGACTTTTTCTCAGCATCCTGCTGATCCATGGATCTCTGTGTTCATTGTCCTTCTCTGTAAAGAAAAGCTTTGGTTAAGATTTTCAACATACACTTTTATAAGGCAATTTGATGCTATCTCAATTTAGTTCCTCGGGCTTAAAACCTCCTTCATAAAGAGTTAGTAATTTGGTTTACATTACAAAACTTTGGTTCTCTACTATGAGAGAGTGGTTGTTGACTTTCACAATAGCAGTATCATCATTATTCAGGTGGGCACATCTTGTACTGAAAATTGGTTAGTTTTTTTTTTTTTTTTTTGATCTGTTTTTGGTTGATAGAGCTCAAAGCTGGTTAAAAATAGTGATGCATAATAAATTAATTTTTAATCAAAGAAAACTTATCTATTCATTTTTTAAAATAAATTCTCAATTTTTATCCATATCTCCCCTTGTTCTAACTCCCTTCCTGTGTGGAACCCTCCCAGTCAGTCTTCAGCCTCCCTCTTCTCCATTCCCCCAATTCCTTCCCCAGAAAGGGCAAAGAATTCCAAGGTGGATTTAGCTCAGCATCCACTCCAGGCAAGTCAGATTTCCTCATCCTAACGTCAAGACAGGTGTTCCTCTGAAGGGAATGGGTTCCAAGGTGCCAGTCCATGCACAGAAACACAGTCTGAACCCTCCCCTTGAGGCTCCACATTTTGTTCCATCCTTAGAGGGCTTAGTTTTGTTTCTAGATTGTTCCCAGGTGGCTGTTCTTGATTCAGTGAGCTCCCCAAAGCTCCTGCCAGCCATCACTGTGAGAATTTTTCTCATAGTCCCTATCCCCTTGCTCAAATAGTTCCCTCCCCCAATATCAGCTGCACCAGGAACTCAGTGCAGTGCTCAGCCATGTATCCCTGCCTCTACCTCTAGTCATTGTTGGATGTAAGTTCTCTGATGGCACTTAGGTTTGATTATGGGGAAAGTCCTGTTTAGGCAACAACTTCTATTGTTTAGAGACCTGGGCAGAGACATCCTGTGAGTTCTTGCAGGTTTCCCTAGCAGCCAGTCTATCCAAATGGCATTTCTTTCCCTTACTCCCTATTTTATGATTTTTGTTGACAAGGCCTGTCAAATTTAGGCCCAGAGCTAGTAAATGCACTTAGAGTTACATAATTATAATGCTTTTGTTAATGCTTTGGTTTAGTTTGGCTAGTTTTTCATTAAATGGTACTTATTTTATAAAGTCACTTGGTATATGAGTTAGATAATCAGCATAAAGCTCATGTAGCCATTGCAAGATTGAAAACTCATATTTCTGGAGCATTAAACACCTTCGCTAATTTCTGCACTCAATGCTAAGTGTTATGCTCGCAGCTTTTCTGGTCCCTGTGTAAAGCCTACCTCATCTGTCTAAGAGTGCTGCTGCTTTTACATTTTCAGTCTTTTCATAAATTGAGCTTGATGAGATTTTATTTATTTTATTATGTATTCTCTTGTTTTATACTATTACAGCTTCAGTTCTTAGCATTAGTTTTTATCTTCCAAGTTCTTGTATCATATGGCATTTTCAACATTTTATTGCCAAATACTCAAATGTATTTTTTCTATTGGCTTCTATATAACAACAAACAATTTAAGATACATTTACCATCTCCTATGATTGTACATTACACAATCACATAAATGTCAGCATGTGGTTTACTCACTTAGTATAAATTTCTACTCTGGTACTCATCTTACATTGGATATTATTTTTATAAGGTGTCTTAATTACCATAATGTTAAATTTACATTTAATTTTATGCTTTACAAGGTTGTGAACAATGAAGCATCTCAACTTTCTAAATATTGGATGTTATTTAACTACATAAATGAAAAACAATGTACATCACAGACAGATGGAGTTCACCTTGTCCAGAACAAATTCCAGGGGCTGGGGTCACGCCCAGGGTCCTGATCTCAAATTCTCAGATAGCTGAATTACCCTAGGCTAAAAATAGGAAGGTCCTTCACCAGTGATTCCTATCAGAAAGGACCTTCCATGGCCAGGCCCTGCATCCAGGGAGAGCTGCTTCATCATAGACAGACAGACACCTTTGAAATGCACACCCATTTCCACAGCAAAGTCATAGAGCTTGCAGACCCTGTGTTCAGGGCAGACAGGAGACACACAAGTCCTCTAGCCACAACTGACTAAAAGCTAAGTGTGAACATCTAAAACAATGGGTAGATTCCAGAAAAAGAATACATATAACAATATAAAGAACAACAAGGAAACACCAAAAGAAACTGGTGGTTCTAACACTACAAGACCTGAACAGAGCAATGAAGAGGAAACAAAAGAAAACAACCTCAAAAACACCTTTATGAAGATTATAAAAGCCTTTAAAAAGAATATAACAAAATCCCTTAGAAAGATAGAAAAAAATACAAACAAAAAATTGCAAGAGATTAACAAAAATTGAAGGAAAACCAAGAAAAGAAAAACCAACAAATTAAAGAAACATTCCAGGAACTAAAAATTGAAATAAAAGCAATAAAAAAGACACAAAGTGAGACAAAGGTGGAAATAGAAAATTTGAAGAAAAGGACTGGAACTACAGATACTAACAAAACCACAGAATCCAAGAAATGGAAGAAAGACTCTCTGGAGTAGAAGACTCAGTAGTGAAAATAGATACATCAATCAAAGAAAACACTAAAAGCAAAAAATCTATAACACAAAACATTCAGGAAATTTGGGACACCATGGGAAGATCTAACCTGAGACTAGTAGGAATAGAAGAAGGGGAATACCAGCTCAAAGGCACAGAAAAACGTATTCAGTAAAATCATAGAAGAAAACTTTCCCAAACTGAGGAAGGAAATGCTTATAAAGATACAAGAAGCTTACAGAACACCAAATAGGTTAGATCCCCAAAATAAGTCTGCTCACCACATAATAATCAAGCCAAAAACATACAGAACAAAGAAAAAATATTAAGAGCTTTAAAGGAAAAGGATCAACTTAACTATAAAGTCAGGCCCATCAGAATAATGCCAGACTATTCAATGAAAACAATGAGAGCAAGAAGGTCCTGGTCAGAAATTATACAGACGCTAAAAGAACATGGCTGCCAACCTAGACTACTATACCCAACAAAACTATCAATCACCATAGATGGAGTAAACAACATATTTCACCACAAAATTAAAACAATACCTATCCACAAATCTGGCCCTTCAGAAAGCATTGAAGAGAAAACTCCAACATAAGGAGCCAAGATACACCGGTGAAACCACAACCGATAATCCCACAGAAATAACAATCAGTGGTCACTAATATCCCTTAATATCAATGGACTCAATTCACAAATAAAAAGACAAACCCTAACACCATGGATACAAAAACTGAAACCATCCTTCTGCTGCATACAAGAAACTCACCTCAACCCCAAAGACAGACAAAGGCTCAGAGTAAAGGGTGGGAAAAAAAATTTCCAATCAAATGGCTCCAAGAAAAAAGCTGGTGTTGCCATCCTAATATCTAAAAAGTAGACTTCAAACTAAAATCAATTAAAAGAGACCAGGATGGATACTACTTATTCATCTCAGAAAAAAAAACTGACCATAATGAAATTTCAATTCTGAATAATTATGCCCCTAATATAAGGACATCTATTTATGTCAAAAAAACACTACTAAAGCTCAAACCTCACATTAATTATCACACTCTAACTGTGGAAGACTTCAACACCTAACTTTTCCACTTGAATAGGTCCACCAGACAGAGACTCAACAGGGAAATAAGGGGTCTAACAGAGGTTATGATAAAATGGATTTAATAGATATTTACAGAAGATTCCACCCAAACATAAAGGAATATGCACATTTCTCAGCATCACATGGAACTTTCTCTAAAATTGACCACATAATTTAAAAAAAGAAAAGAGAATAAAAGAAGACAAAAGATTTTCACCAATCCTACCAGTGACAGAGGACTGATCTCTAAAATATAGCGAGAGCTCAAGAAATTAGAGCCCAAAGCCCTAAATAACCCAATTAAAAATGGGGTTCAGAATTGAAAAGGCAATTCTCAGCAAAAGAATTACAAATGGCTGAAAGGCACTTGAAAAAGTCCTCATCATATTTAGCCATCAGAGAAATGCAAATCAAAATAACTTTGAGATACCATCTGATACCTGTCAGATTGGCTAAGATAGAAGACACAAATGACAGCCTATGCTGGAGAGGTTGTGGAGTAAGGGGAACATTCCTTCATTGTTGGTGGAGTGTCGACTTGTTTAGTTACTCTGGAATGCAGTATGAAGTTCTCTCAGAAAACTGGGAATCAACCTCCCCAAGGACCCAGCAATATCACTATTGGGCATATACACTAAAGATGCACATTTGCACCCCAAAAGTATTAGCTCAACTATGTTTATAGTGGCATTATTCATAATAGAAGAAACTGGAAATAACCTAGATGCCCCTCAATTGAAGAATGGATCAACAAATTGTGGTACATATACACAATGGAGTACTACTCCATGGTAAGACACAATGATATCCTAAAATTTTCAAGCAAATGGATGGATTTGGAGAATACCTTCCTGAGCGAGGTATCACAAACTCAGAAAGATAAGCAGGGGATTTACTCACTCATTAGTGGCCTTTAAACAAAAAGCAAAGCATTCCCAAGCTACAAACCACAATCACTGAACAGCTTGGGATATGAAGCACCTTGAACTGGCACTTTGGGGCCCATTCCCTCCAGAGGAACACTTGAGCCAGTCTTGATGTGGGGATGAGGAAAGTGGATTTGCCTGGAGTGGATGCTGAACTAAGCCACCTTGGGACCTTGGGACCTCCTGCCCTTGCTGGGGAGGAGATAAGGAGATGTGGAGAAGAGTGACTTGTAGGGGCGAGAGGGGAAAGGCATTTGAACAAGGGGATACATGGATAAAAAATGAGACTTCATTAATAATAAAAAATAAGGAAAAAAAGAGAAAATTATAGAAGAAGCTATTGGAACCCAAGTATGATGATGATGATATATGCCTTTAATCACAGTACTTGGAGGTAATTGAGGTAAATCATGAGCTCTAGGCCAGCCTGAGTTTCATGGAGTAAGGGAAGGAGCACATTGTTTGATGTATAAATTATACACACACACACATACACACTCAGACACACACAGATAAACCAAACTGTAAACTGTATTAAACTATATGCTGACTATTGAAAGATTATAGACAAAAATTTCTGTTTTAATAACAAAATACTTTGCAAATTCAGACAGCATGTGGAGTTTGTCTAAGAGTCAGTCTAGGTTAAAAAAAAAAGTAAAAGTCTGCAACTGCATTTAATAGATTTTTCTCTCATTGCTATTCCTAAATGTTTGAAAAACTGAAGAAATTACATGCCTCTGGGAGGATGCCAAGCAAGATGTTTTACATGACACATTCCTTAAATATGTACAAAGACAGTAAAGTAGCATAGAAGGTTACATTTTAATTTATTTATGTCATAACAACAGATGGAGTGAACATCAAAGGGTATACTCTACATATTTACCCATAATCAAAAGTGTAGAGTGGGAATACACAAGGTGATGAGGCACCCTATCACAAGCAAGCCAATGCTGACTGTGATATTCAAGGGAGACACTGAGACTGATGTCAAGGTTTATACTAGTTTCTTTATGTTGCTGTGGTTAAACATCAGGATCAAAAGCAACTTGTGGAAATAAGTATATAACAGGGATAGGCATGGCAGCAAGTAACAACATAAATAAGAAGCTGGAATATTATGTCTTTAAACATAGAAAAAATAAAAAAAAAATAAAAAACCTGGAAGTGGAACAAGACTACATACTCTCAAAGACTGCCCATAGTGACATAGTTTATCTTGCAAGGTCATATCTCCTAAATACTTCATAAACTCTCCCATACAGTACCACCACTGGGCACCAAGTAGTCAAATGCATGAACTGATGTGGGACATTTCTCATTCAAATATCACAAGGGTCAAGGGCCAATTGGAGTCAATTATACTAAAAGCATTCCTGACTCTGTTTTGAGTCGTGGGTTAAAGACTGCATTAGTGATCTCCCCATGGCAGGCTTTCCAGGAAAGCATTAGCAGCATATAATACCTGAAATCTAACTAGGAAGTCACAGTCTTCAATTTGGACTATGATTATGAAGTATATAGAATAAAATCTAGACCTTTCTTTATGGCCTTTGTCCTGCTTTAAGTCCATACATCCTGACTTTGTTCACCATATTTATGTTTCATAGGGTAAGGAAATTAAGTCATATGCTGACTTATTTGCTTGAATCTGTAATCGATGGCCTAGAATCATCATATGTTAGGAGCATGCTTCTCTTGACCACCTTGGTATAGCTCACATATGTCACATGACTTTCTGTTTGTTTGTTTGTTTGATTGATTGTTTTAAATGATGTAACAAAAAGTTCATAGTATGGTACTTACTGTGGCTGAGAGTGAAAATGCAAAGTATACCTAGAGTCTTAAATACAGAATTTTACTGCAACATGAGAGAAAAATACATTAAGAACTCTTTAGAATTCAGCAATAAAATATCTCTTTATCCTCAGAATACTGTAAATATCTCAATATAATTTCATTTTCATTTTTCAAATGAATCTCCTGGTCGATTCCCACAGATTCCTACTGGTTTTGTGTTCTCTGCTCTCTTTTTGTATATAGCTGGAATTACATAATGGCCTTCCACAAGTAGGAAGTAAGAAAATCATTTTACAAAATATCCAGCAGACAAAATTTTCTCAAACTTCAGGAAAAAGCTCCTTGAAAAGGTGCAGATATTTGGAATGCATCACTAAAGCAACATGGAGGCTCAGTTCTAGGCTTTCAAACATAGTTGTGTAGGAAAGACTTGGCATTGCATAAGTCATTATAGCTTTCTAAGGCAACTTCAAGAACAACACTCTTTATGAAAATGTGCCCACTTAGAACCATGAAGGTCATGGCCCTTATGTATAGAAACATAGAGCTCCAGATAAGAAGTGACTTTCTTCACAAGCATCAGAAATGTCAAAATATGCTTGGCCCTTATTCAGAGTTTATTCATGAAGGAAGGAGAGAGAGAGAGAGAGAGAGAGAGAGAGAGAGAGAGAGAGAGAGAGAGAGAGAGAGATGAGTAAGTTAAAAAATAAGTTTTAAAAGAGAGGAGCCCAGAGAAGTCTTTAAGAAACAATGCACACAAATGGAAATAACTGCAAATGTCTTAGGACTCCTGGTTTTTTCTTCCCTCTCTATATGATGCCCAAGGTTACTTTTTTTTTTTCTATCCTCCTGAGTGAGGTATCTCAAACCCAGAAAGATAAGCAGGGGATGTACTCACTCATTAGTGGACTCTAAACAAAAAAGCAAAAGGCAAATCATGTCCAAGCTGCAAACCACAACCACTGAACAGCTTGGGATCTGAAACACTTGGGAGTGGCACCTAGGATCCCACTCCCTCTACAGGAACACCTGACCCAGTCTTGATGTTGCAGGGAGAAAACTGGATCTGCCAGGAGTGGATGCTGAACTGAGCAATATTGGGACCTTGGGACCTCCTGCCCTTGCTGGGGAGGAGATGGGGAGATGTGGAGAAGAGAGAGTGACTGGAGGGGGTGCGAGGGGGAAGGGACCTTGAATAAGTATATACATGGATAGAAAATGTGACTTTATTCATAATAATAAAAAAAGAAAGAAAAAAATGGAGCCCAAATGTAAATAGAAAATTTCCAATAGAAGAATCTCAAATGGCCAAAGGACACTTAAAGAACTGTTCAACAGTCTTAGCTATTAGGAAAATTCAAATCAAAACAACTCTGAGATACCATCTTACAGCTATCAAAATGGCTAAGATTAAAAACACTTACGGCACCCAATGTTGGAGGAAATGTGAAGCAAAAACACTTCTCTATTGTTGATGCGAGTGTAAACTTATACAGCCACTTTGGAAATCAATAGGGCATTTTATTAGAAAAATGGGAATCAATATATCTCATGATTCAGCAATACTTCTCTTGAGCATATGTCCAAAGAATGCATATTTATACCACAAGGACATTTGCTCAACTATATTCATAGCAATATTATTTTAATAGCCAGAATCTGGAAATAACATATATGCCCCTCAACCAAAGAATGGATTTTTAAAAACTGGTACATTTACACAATGTAGTATTATGCAGCAGAAGTAGTGGGTTCTACTGGAGATAAGATCCAGCTGTGGGGCACAGGGTATTGGGTGTGGGTTCCTGGGAAAGTATTATCCCTAGCCATTGCCTATACCATTGGCCACTTCTTACCTCTGAAGAGATGGTATTTTACCATCATTACTTGAGATCAAATAGACATAGCTGAAAGTATTCCATAATTAATTGGCATCAACAAATACAAACACACAAATATGTACATGTGCACGTACACGTACAGTCACACACATACAACAAAGGAGGGAGAAAGAGAAAAATAATGAGAATAATTCAGCTTGTTTTTAAAAGATACCAATAACTAAATCATTTATATACTGCCAAGTTATTCCAAAGTAGTTTTATCATAACTAAATTTTTTATTTCATTAAAAACAAATGAGACATTGGTGGTAAGGGCAAGAAAATAGCCTCATGTGATAGTTTCCTCGGACTCAAGACAATTAGACAAACTACCTTTGTTCAAGCTTACCTCAATGAAGCTCCCAACTTATTCATCTTTTCTGACCAAAAGTATGGATTTTTCACACAGAAAGCAGTGACTGCTGCATTTTGCCCTAGAACAATAAGTATTCTCGGCTTCTATCCAAGTTTGGAATTTTTAATGCATTTGTCACCTGGTTTTTGTTTCTTTTTAATGACTGTTAAATGAATTGACACATGTAAATGCCTATAGAATGTTACCTACATGTCAACTTCATATGTGTGGGTAAGTGTTAGCATTTATTATTGCTGGCAGCAACATCAGTGATAGCAATAGCAGCTTGTACTAATGAGTCCTACTCACTACTCTAATTGCTTTACAAGCAGTAATTTATCTAATCATTTCAGTCATTTGTTGAATATTATTATATCTTCTTTTTTAAGGGGGAAATTAAAGTTAAAGGCCTTCATTCTTCTATGGTCCCCTAACTGGATAGTATTAAAGTCATCTAAATCCATGTGAATCACAAAAGGCTCAGGATCCCAATACACACTGCTTCAGAGCAGAACAAGGCTTCAGAGCTGATTCTTCCACTCATACTAATGTCACTGAGCTTCTCTGATTTTCCAACCAACAAATTCTATAGAAGACTAATTCCTACAATCAATAGCATACAATACTATATATAAAGTATACTCACATTACAAACCTTAAATGTAACTTTCATAATATTTACATATATGTGTTACAGATAAACATAATTATATTAGAGAATATCTAATAAATTACTTTTATGGTGTAGAAACAATATAGATTCTACAAAACATAGAAGGAAAAGTGACACGCACATGAAGTAAACAATATTTAGGATTTTATTTTATATATCAAGTACACAGCACACCATCTAAAAAGTAAATCATATTAACAGTAATAAAATCTCAATAAGAACAATATGTTTGGATATGCATCATTATTTATTAATAATATTTGCTTTCCTTTTGGTGATTTAGAGACACAAAAGCCTGGTGCCAGGTTCAGCTTATTTTGATTCTTTCAGTATCTGAAAAAAAATGGCTCACAAAAATTCAAATGAATCCAAATGAAGAAGGTCATCATTGGCTGTGCATAATTAATCATACTATCATCAATTAGGCAGTGGTATTTGCAGAAATTGGAGTTATGAATTTCCTTGATTTCTGAAGCCAATCAGCAGTTCCTACCCACTAATGAGAAGATATTTCATTTTGGTATTTTAACAAATTGGCAAAGCTGTCATGAAAAATCTATATTTAGAAATTTCTAAACACATAAAAATTCCATTTTTAACTTGTGTATGCACTCTTGTGTTCAGGTAGAATGGGCTTCTGTATTTATTTAAAGCTGTTTCTTTAAATGGCTTATTAGGCATATCTCCTTTGGGCTCTTAGTGGTTGCTTTTGAGTGGAATCAGCATCATTTATTTTAAACAGTCTACTTGTGAATAACGGAGCATATCTCAGATAAAGTATATGAATCTTGTCAAAGAGTACTACCATTTCTATCCTGATGTCTCTCTTTCTGCTTGCTTATTTCACTTTTATATATGTTGTTGATAAATTATTTTATTGTTTATTGAAATGACAAATTATTTCATAAAAATTTTTATAAAGCAAGAAAAGTATATTTTACATTTTTGTGTATATTTGACTATTTACAATGGTTTCCAATATTTTTTGCAATTTTCATCTCACATATGCTCATTTTAACAAAAGAACGTTAGTATTTTTCTTTATATTGTTGATGTTTTAGAGATGCAATCTCTTTAATTACTATGTGTCCAAACAATTTCTACTTATTTTAGGAAGCTTCTACAGTAGTAGGTGTTCATGTTTTTTGTTTTGTTTTGTTTTCAGAAAGACTCATAATGATGCATATCCAAACATAGTGTTCTTATTGAGATTTTCTGTGTCCCTTTCTCTCCTGCTGGCCCTTCTTTACATTTCCCTTCTGCTCTCCTCCCTGTTTGGGCCAGTTGTTCTAGTTCCTCTTGAATCCATAACAGTGTATTCTGTTTCCCCTTCCCCCAGTCCCCTAATCAATACCTCACCAGTGTGTTCATATGGATTCTTAGCATACATGTTGAAGCCTTAAAATCTAACATTCACATCAAATCTTATTTGTGTTTTGGGGTTCTGGGTTACATCACTCAGGATAGTTGCACTGAACCTGTAGATTGCTTTTGGTAACCATTTTCATTATATTAACCCTATTGATCTATCAGGATAGGAGATTTTTCCATCTTCTAGTATCTTGTTCAATTTCTTTCTTCATTGCATTAAAGTTTTTATCATAGAAGACTTTCAACTTGCTTGGTTAATTATCTCCACAAAAAAACTTTTATCATGCTATTACAAAAGGCACTGCTTCCCTAATGGCTTTCTCAGTCTGTCATTTTTATATAAGAAAGCTACTAACATATTTTTATTTTAATTTGTATTCTTTAACTTTTCTGAAAATGTTTATCAGCTGTAGATGTTTTCTGGTAAAGATTTTATGATCTTTATGTATAAATTATATCCTCTGCAAATAAATATAATTTGACTTCATCCTTTCCTATTTCTTTCTCCTTGATCTCCTTTAGTTGTCTTATAGCTCTGGATGAGACTTAAAGTACCATATGGCATAGCAATGAGAAGAGTAGACATCTTTGTCTTCTTCCTAATTTTAGTGGAAATGTTTTAAATTTCTTCCATTTAGGTTAGTGTTGGCTGTGCTTACTTAAAATTGACTTTATTGTATTGCAGTATGCCTCTTCTGTTCCTCATCTCTCCAGGACTGTTTCCCAAGAAGGAATGCTAAATTTTGTCAAGGCCTTTTCTGAATCTAATGGTTTTTATCCTTCAGTTTGTTTTATCTTTATCTTGTGGTTTTTATCTTTCAGTTTGTTTATATATTGAATTATATTTATTTGTTTACATATGTTGAACAGTAATTCCTACAACTCTGGGCCCAAGCTAACTTGATGATCATAGCTAAACTTTTTGGTGTATTTATGGGTATAATTAGGAATTACTTTATTGAGAAATTTTATATATTTGTTCACAAAAATATTTTTATAATTTTCTCTGGTTTTTTTTTGTAGGATCTTGGTGTGGTTTTAGCATCAGAATAATAACGCCTTCATAAAACAAATTAGAAAATGTTCCTTTCTTTAGTTTCTATTTTATGGAGTAATTTGAGAAGTATTGGCACTATTTTTTCTTTGAAGGTCTGTTAGAATTCTTCTCTGATTCCAACTGGCCCTGGGTTGTTTTGTTATTGTTGGGAGATATTTAGTTACTGTTTATAGGGCATTAGGAGTTATGGGTCTATTTAAGTTACTTGTTTAGTTTTTATTTAACTTTAGGAACAAACACAGAAGATTAGAAAGCCAACCAAAGATTGTATTTTGGGTGAATGTGGAGCTGGAGAGGCAGAAAGGAACAGGTAGACAGGCAGATAAACACTATTAAAACCAAGAATAAAGAAAAACAATCAAACACATAGCAAGGAAAAAAGGACAGGTAAGCCTAAGTACAAAGATACAAAGACAAAGATTACAGCAAGTTTTTTATTATATTTAAAACTATAAAATTTTGAGAAGTTTCTAAGTAGTAATTCAATGACTTATAATTTAACAGACCTTTCTCAAGTAAAGAAAAAAAGTTTCTCTTCACATACAAATTATTCCATTACCAGCAGGCTTTTGTTCCAAAGGACATCAAAGAAACTCCCTTAGACAAAAGACTGAGAGTGCCTGACTAATATACCAATTAAAAAAGAAAAAGAATAAAAGAAAACCAGAAATGGTTAATACATAGATAAACATAGCAGAAACCACTCCTCCTTTTCACAATATGGCTGGCTAGTAAGGCCAAAGGACAAGGTGATGGAAAGTTTTGAAATACATGAGAGTAAAATGACTGACAAAATTAGAGAAGGGATAGAGTCAGGGAACAGACTGAACATCCTTTCTGAACCCTCAGGGCCAGAACTGCTAGGTTTAGAAATATATGCAAATACTAAATGTGGTTTGTTGGAGATTAGTCTCAAATATCAATGTGGCACTATGTATGTTCATCTGAACCTTGTGCAAATAGCTCGAAAGTCCCTTTATATAGTATTCGTTGTGCACTTGGGGTTTTCCTGCAACTAACTAGTCCTCATGAAAACACATATAAAATAAATTTTCTCTTTTGATATTGAATCAGCCTCAACATGTTTGAATTTTAAAGCATTTTATATTTGACATTTTTAATTTAGGGATATGTGACTTATATATTGCTATTCATTTTCCTGGTGGATATGTCCTGATGCTGTGACACCTAAGATCATAATAGTTACAGAAGGATACAGGAAATCAGAAACAAGGAAGACAGCAAAACAAAACCATGCTTTTAAGCCAGAAAGAAACAGAATAATAGATAATATTGACTATGTCAATAAGAAAGAAGAGAAAAAAGTAATGTTAGGGGAAAAAACACTAAATGAGACAGAGAAAACAAATAAGATAATACATTTTAACTGAAGCATCAATGCAAACATTCAGTGTAAGTGGTGTAAGTCAACTCACTGTTCTCTCAAACTGACAACAGCAATTGTGACAGTGGATAAAAAAGCAAGATTAAAATACACTGTGCCTCTGAGATGCTAACTTTCAAAATTATGACACAAATAGGTTAAATGTAAAGGGATGAAAAATATATACCATGTTGAGACTAAATACCAGTAGTTAGAGTGGCTGTATTAATATTAGATAAAGTAGATTTCAGAGCCAAGAATGCTACTAGAAATAGAGGAATTTATTTATTCATGAGAAGGGAGTCAATTCATCAAGAAAAACGGCAATTCTAAATGTTTATGCACCTAATAAAAGAGCTCAAAATATATGAATCAAAAACTCATCTAACTGTGAAGATCAACAGATCTGCATTTATAATCAGACTTCAATGTTCTTTTTTCAATAATTGATATATTAACTAGGCAGTAAATCCATCCATCGTCACAAGCAACCCTAGCAAAAATTTATCTTGACTGGCATTTCTTCATGCAACTATACTCTACCTCACATCACAAAATAAGGACCAGATATCAGCCTACAGGGAACTTGTAGTAAGACAAATCAAGTCTATGACCATAAAATAGATGTTGGTCAACTTCAAATCACCCAAGTCCTGTAGATAACAGGCTCTCTGACTACTTAACACTGAAATGAGAAATGTGTCTATATTATTTGGAAATACCCAAATATTTTGATGTTAAGTGACATGATTCTCAGTAGTGATTTGTATCAAAGTATTGGGAATCAAAGGAAAAAATAGATAGCATTTTGAATTCAAGAAGAACAAAGTGTAAGAAGCAGAATTTGATGGGAACATCCAAAGCAATGTTTGGAAGGAAAGTTACAGCACTCGGTATTGATAGAAAATAAACTTTTTTAAAAAAGAAAAGAAAATGAAATTAGTTTGAATAAATAAACCAACCAGTCAACAAACAAATATCAAAACAGTGACGTTCACTATATTTTGTGGAACTAGAAAATATAGAGGAAATAAAACCAAAAATAAACAGAACAAATTTGACAGTTTCCTAAATTTTTTTATAAACAGCTACTACCTAATCTGAAAATTCCAATTAGAAGTATTTGTGAAAGCATATTTTTCTCACACGACATTCATAGAAGCCTTATTTGTAAAAGCAAAGAGAAAAAAAATCTGAATGCATGTCAACAAATTACAAAATAAATTGTTCTATATTGATGTAATGGAATAGTACTCAGCCACACAAAAAATATTAAAGTAAGTAATAGTGTGATGAGATACCATTGTATTCATGCTGCATCATTCCATTTGAAATATAGCAAATACTGAGTTGCATTTAAGTTGTAGGTGAAATGATGAAGGAGTAGGTAGATCTGGGAGAGACAAGACAGAACTACAAAGGGTCCTGAGGAAGCTTGTTGAGACCATTAATCTCTTCTTCATCTTGGTCTGTTCAGTAGGTTTATGAGAGCATAAAAAGCCACAACTAAATCAAACTCAGGACTTTGAAGACGGAGAGTTTTACATACACCAAATAAGCCCCAAATGACAGTTTTAAATGTTATGAGCCTAGAAAAACCAGAAAAGGAGTGAACTGAGCGAACCAACTGCAGGGGTTTATGAGGGGCGGATTCGAACCCTGACCAGAGGTGAGGAGGGCTCGGCGGGCCTCAGCGCCTGTATCCTGGCCTGGGAGGGAGAGTTGACCTCACACTGCTTCCGGTTCCGCCACCGGGACCTGTGCTCTCTGCGGCGTCCCAGCGCACTCTGGAGCAGGGGCAGCTGA
>PVIH01013059.1:0-60270 GCA_004025045.1 Sigmodon hispidus | reverse complement strand
CAGGGATGGAAAAAAAAAATTCAGAGGGAAAGATGAACACAAAGAAAATATAGGTGTAGCAATCTTATTTGTATGTCTACCCTTGATAAGCCATGCTTATCATTCTTATCCTCTATATAGTTATTGTTAACTCTTCCACATTTTAAATTCTTTTTACTGTGTTTTTTTTTAATAAATACAAAATAAAGGAAAAAAAAAGGACATTAAATAAATGTTCCCATAATTCTGAAAAAAAAAAAAAAAAGAAATCTCTGAGAACAGGAAGACAAAGGCAGAGATGGCAGCATATGCAAAGGAAAGAAGTGGAAATGCTGCCAAGCAGCACGTCTAAACAGATTAATAGAAATGGATTAAGATCAAAGAGCTAGCAAGCAATATACCTGAGCTATAGGCCAACCAGCATAATATTAATATAAGCCTTTGTGTAAGTATTTGGGCCTAAGCAGCAGTGGGGCTACAGGTGGGTCTGAATCTTGGTGCCAGGCTGGAAATTCTGAGCCAGAAGCTTTATATTAAAAATAGTCATGTATATTTTGAGTAGTGTAAGCCAACAAATGACCACACCCTACAGTCTTTTTTCCTATATTCTGTATTAGACACTTAAGTTAACCATTTACATATTGCATAGCTTTGAAATATAAGTATCATTACTTTTATTGGCTATTAATAAACCAGAACTTATAGTTGGTGTGTTGAATGTTATAAAGATTTTACCTTTTTCCATTTCTTTGTTTTTATTTCCCTGTATATCACTGCACATTGTATATGCTTACCAAAATTATTTCTGAGAGCATGCATGCATAATATGAGCACACAAGCAGAAATATTTATAAATTCATATAAAATAATATGAGCATCTACCTAATATAATTTCCAATATAAAACTAAAGTTTAATCCTAAGAAAATAAATGAATTTATAAAATAATCACTGTTGTAACAGTATTATAGCTATATAATACATTATAAATTCATCAACAAAAATATGTGTTTGATTGGAAATATGAAGGTCTTATAAAAACTAGACTATGTTTTATAATATTAAGTTAAATGATAAATGTTAAATATTTTGACCTAAGAGAATTGAAGATATTAATACTTTATAAAAAATATTTTGATATAAGACAATTATCTTTCAACATATAAGACAATTATTTTTCAACATCTAAAACAGAGAATTCCAGAAAGGAAATTAATTAGCTCTGTTACTCTTATCACTATAGTTCATCAATTATTAAAGCAAAATGGGTTAGGAAGCTTTCCCTGCTGGTTGGTATTTGTGTATACTAAGTTGTAATAGTCTTCTTATTATTGACGTTCTGTGTATCTGGGCCTCTACCCATCCATTTGTCTATCTATTCCATATGTACTCACTACCCCATCCATTCATACATATTCACACCTAAATGTGAGACCCAAACAATATAAGGCAAATAGTTTTAGGAGATTAAACTTCTAAAAAAAAAAAAAAAAAAAAAAAAAAAGAACATGACCATGTGATGAAAAATAAGTAAAAACTCTCTGTTTAGATTTATGCCTGTTAGAATTTTGTGTGGATCTGGCATGGTATGAATACAAATTACCTTGGCTAGCTGGGTGCAGGTGCCTGTAAGTGCAGGGAGCCTCCTGGAGAATGCAGTAGAGAAAGTGAAAGATAGTAGGAAACAATTAAAAGCAGTTTTTATCTGAAAGAACTTTTTTGTTAGGGGGATATGGTTATGATTAACAAAGAAGGTTGTGATAACAGAAAATGTTATGATAGCAGAGAAGGAGTAGGGGAGAGAGAAAAAGAGAAGAAAGGAAAAAGAGAGAGAGAGAAGGAGAGAAATACAGAGAGACAGAGAGGAGTGCTCCAGAAAGAAACAAAGGCAAGAAACAAATTCAGTGGCAGTAAATTCTTCTTAAAGTTGAGGACACTAAAACTCAGAGGAGGGTGTGGCTTTAGAGTCTAATAACACCATTTAAAATTGCAAGGGTATACATCAATAAAAAGTATGACTTTACTCATAATAATAAAAAAGAATTAAGCAGATGTCCCAGACACATGGAAAACAATTGTGCCATTTGTTTTCCTGTTTATTTAACATTAGGAAAAGAGCAAAAGAAATAGTGTGAGGAAAAATGAAGACAAAATTTGATGACAGGGTTGAATGTAAACAAAATATGGTCAATATATGTATAAAAATTCCATATTAAGTCTGGAATTTGTACAATTAATATATATCAATAAAAGATAAATAAAATAAAAAACAAAAAAAATCACTTTGAATTTCAATAGTAAAAGAAAGAATATGGTATAGCCAGTAAAAGAATATTTGATTGAGGTTCTGAAAACTTGAACGAATTATGCAAACTCTATGAGCTTAAGGGTGAGTCATATTTAAGTATGAAAAAAAGTATCCAAAGAATTGCAATAAAATATGCAGGATTGGTGGATGAAACTCAGTACATCATGCAAATTATATCCTCACTAATATAAATATGAATATAATTCGGCAAATAGAATTAGACAATAATATATTTATAAATTTAGAACATATGTAATACAGGATATAATATATCTGAAAATATAAGCTTCATTTTCAGTAACCTACTGACTACATTTTGTTAAGTATTCCCTGCATCTTTTAGAAGTCAAATGCCTACTCTATGTCAAACCTAACTGGTTAGTATAATATTCTAAAAGTGATTTCCATCTTGCTCAACAATAAAACAATAAGGTAATTAGATGAGTATTTGATGCACACTAAAACATGGTCAAGTATAACATTCTTTATGTCAGATGAAAAATATATTCATATTCATTGCCTAATAAAAACAAAAGTAGTTATTGTAAGTTGTGAACTTACTATTTTATGTACAAAACAAATCCTCATAAATTTTAAATAAATTACATAAATAACTTTAACCAGGCAAGGAATATTCATGAACATCATACAGGAAAAATAATTTTAAATCACTAATTTTTATGCATTTAGTAAATTTGTTTTATGTGTCATTATTCATATCACTGAGAGTGCATAAAAATGTTAAACCTGCTTTTTTAGTTATTATACTGAGTTTTAACCATGATTCTCATTCTTATTAAAGGGTGTGTAAATCTTTTAATTAGGATTTAAATGATGTAAAATTTACCATATTAAATCAAAAGAAATATCTTTAAATTAAAGACCATTGACACTCATCATTGATCCACACACAAATTGTGTAAGAATTATATACATTAGATAATAAGAAATAAAAATATACACAGTGATTAATAATATAAGAAATACTAATATACACAGTACATAAATTTGGTAAACCCAAAATACCTTTTACTTTTATCATTCTATGTGGAGATCAAAAAAGCATTTGATACTACAAATGTCAATTCCAGTGGGTATGAGAACAATGCAGGAACTGACAGTCTTGGAAAATGCAACATCAAGCTCACACAATTAACTTCTGAAAAGTTTTCTTTTAAATTTAACATTTCATTAATTGTGAATTTCACATCATGTATCTTGATCCTACCCATCTCCCTGTCCCTTTGCATTTTTCCTCTGGTCTTGCAGCTTCTAATCCAAAATAAAAAAATAAATCTTAGAAGAAACAAAAGTTGCATCATGGAAGCTATAGTATGACACAGTAACACAGTAAACAGGTTAGTCCATATAATTTACAATTCATTACAATCAGTCATTGGTCTGGTTCGAGCCCTCTGTTTCCTTATACTTAGTTGATACTGGGAATCTACTGGAATATTCTGTTATTGCCCTGTATCATGTTTCAATTATAGTCCATGGGACTGTCCCTTTACATGCTCCTTCATGTGCATGTTAAGCTGGGACAACGCCTACCTTGAGTTCTGGGCCTGGGTGATTACTCAGTTCATCAGCCTGCCAGCTATCCTTCATTCTCAATAAAGGGTGAGATCTATAGCATCACCTCCATGAGTTCACACTATTCACTAAAAAGCAATGGGCTTATTCTCCTGTTCTGATGCCCTCATGCCAGCTCATAAGCCACACAGTCAGGGAGAGCTCTACTGAATTACCCAGGTGAGGTGCAGTAGATACTCTTTTGAGTACAGCAGCTAGTGAGAGTTAAGGCAGATTTATTTTCCTAGCATAGGCAGTGAGGGGGCCAATGGGGGTTGGTTTTTCTTTGTCACATACACTAGTGTACAACAGATGACAGATGGGGGCAGAACTTTCATACTTGTAATCTTAGACCAGCTCATCTACACCCCATCAATGGGGTCAGATCTACTGTTCTGCAGAAGTGAGATGCAGGGCCTGCTCTCCTGAGTGTAGTCCCTCACCAAATTTTGAAAGGTTTAATAATAAAATTCTTTAATTCCTTTTAGATAAATATGTAAGTATATTCTTAAAAAAGCTATATGACTCTTAGTTATATGTGTTCTATTTAATAAATATCACAGAACATATTTTTTTATTTTTATAAAATAAAGTCTCATTTTCATGCATGTATCCCCTTGTTCAAACTCCCTTCCCCCTCCCTCCCATCCCAGAAACTCTCTCTTCTCCCCACTCCCCCACCTCCTCCACAGAAAGCGCAAGAGGTACCAAGGTGAATTAGTTCACCATCCACTCTAGGGAAGGCTGATATCTTCACCTAATATCAAGACTGGGTCAGGTGTTCCACTGGAGGGAATGGACTCCAAGGTGCCAGAGCAAGATGCTTCAGATCCCAAGCTGTTCAGTGGTTGTGCTTTGTAGCTTGGGTATTCATTACTTTTTGTTTCAAGTCCACTAATGAGTGATTACATCCCCTGTTTCTCTTTGTGGGTTTGTGATACCTTACTCAGGAGGATATTCTCCAAAAACTTCCATTTGGCTGTGAATTTTAAAATATATATTCTTACTGCTGAGTAGTACTCCATTGTGTAGATGTACCACAGTTTGTTAATCCATTCATTCTGTAGTTGAGGGTCATATAGATTTTTTCCAGATCACTGCTATTACAAATAACGCTGCTATGAACATAGTTGGGGATGGTGGAGTGCGAATGTAAACCTTTAGGGTATATGTCAAGTAGTTTTATTGCTCAATCTTTAGGGAGACTGATTCACAGTTTTCTGAAAAACTGCATAATGTATGCCAGAGCAGTGGAGCAAGCTTACACTCCGACCAAAAATGGAAGAATATTTCCCTATCTCTGCATCCTCTCCAGCATATGGTGTCATCTGTGTTCTAATATTTGCCATTCTGACAGGTGTAAGGTAACATCTGAAAATAGTTTTGATTTGCAATTTCTCTGGTGCCTAAAGATGCTGAGCACTTTTTCATGTGCCTTTCAGCCATGTGAAATTCTTCTGTTGAGAATTCCCTTTTTAGTTCTGAATACTTTTTATTTGTTGCTTTAGTTTCTTGAGTTATCTATATATTTTAGGGACTAATCCTCTGTCACTTCTAGAGTTGAGTTGGTGAAAATATTTTCCCATTCTGTAGGCTCTCATTTTGTATTATTGACTGTGTCCTTTGCTTTACAGAAGCTTCTCAGTTTTAGAAGGTCCTACTTACTCATTGTTGTTCTTAGAGTCTGTGAAACTGGTGTTAAACTTATGAAGTAGTCACATGTGCCAATGTTTTGGAAATATGCCACTTTCCTTTCAATCCAGTTCAGGGTGGTTCAGTTTATGTTGAGGTCTTTGATCCATTTGGATTTGAGTTTTTCACAGGGTGATTATCGTGGTAAGAACCTACCGTGAGATATGATTTAAATGGAGTTTATTTTGTGAAAATCACTTACAAAACAGAGGTTTTAAGAGAAAATGAAGGGATAATGTTGCAGCATGCCGGAGCGTTTCTAAGAAAAACTCCTCACCCCCACTCTGCACATCCGAACTTCCGGCCACTGGCCCGGAACTGTGAACCACCCGGAAGTCACGTCACCAGTCCAGCATTGCACACCCACTTCCATCTTCCAGTGATACACATTTTGTATCAAATGTCAATAATATCCTAACTATATATCATTACATATAAAAATATATCTAAACAGGTTTATATAAAACAACTCGTGTGTATAGTACAACAAATGTTATGACTATCATAAATAATTAGAGGTAGAAGTTGCATTATGGAAATGACAATGCACTTAATACAAATCAATGTGCAAAATATTTTAGACAGAGGTAGACACGTGCAAAGTAGGGCACTTATACATTCAACTTTGCATCAATATGTATTATCCCAATCAGACATATAGATTAATTTCCCATTTGTGTCAATATACAAACATTCGTACCATGTTCAACTTTGTATCAATATACATATTATCTAAATCAAATATACAGATTGATTTCTCATTTGTATCAATATACAAACATTTGTACCATGTCAATTCATTTTTCATTCATCCTTTGGTTAATATTTGTTTGTAAGTATAATGATCTCCTATCTATTCCCTTCTCTCTCTCTCTCTCTCTCTCTCTCTCTCTCTCTCTCTCTCTCTCTCCTTTTTTTATAATATCATTCTATCCTCTACCCAAGATTAACTTATAACCATCATCCCAAAATGATAATTGACCATAACCCTCCCTTGGATGACCAACTTATCGGGAAAGGGACATATTTCTTTCATTAAGTTGCTTCATGCTGGCCTGTGGGCGATGGTATCTCTGTGGGGTCCTGTAAACTAAACAATGGTTAAGTCCTAATGAAGTAACTGTAAACATATATATAACCATTCCACAAATGTCTATAGCCATTCTCATCGTACTGAATGAGTCCATCTGAAATTCTTGTTAAAGAAATGACAGGAAACTTTATTACAACTGTCCTGATTGGTCTATACCTCAAAAGTGATCACTGAGTGACATACAGTAGGTTCCTTCTTTGTCTGTCTCAAAGGTCTTTTGTTTTGTGCTCTTTTATTTTTTTTCTGGTGGGGGCCCCCTCTTCCTTCTGGACGCCTTGGAGAATGCTGGTAGGAGAAATTTTTTTTTATAATGGGGAATCCAATGAATGCTATTAACTGAAGATATTGAACCATTAGAAAGAATTGTGTACAGACAAGGTTTTTAGATTAAGAAAGTAGGAAATGTAGAAAGAAGTAAGATTTAAAATTTAAAATAAAAGTGAGATAAGATTGGTCCCTATATATGTCATCTATTTTCTGTCCCACTTCAGGTGGCTTTTCTGATGTGAGACAGAGTTGTTAAAGTTTTATTTACCAATATGCTTGGGTTTAGAGAGGGAGAAAGCCACTTGCTCCACCTCCAAAGCCAGCCTTTTTTGTTACCAAACCAGGACCTCCTTTATATATATAAATACATAATCATTAGTTATAGATGTACAGTTGTGAGAATAGAGAAATTACCCTTAGTGCCTGTCAGTGTTAGGTGTCCTTGTAATCCCCTGTAGTCCTTTTAACATTTCAAAAGTCTGAGCATTCAACATTCTTTTAGCTTCGTGAAGAGGGTTGTATCCATTCTTCTGTAAAAACAAAATTAAGACCCTGCCCCACCTTAGTTAAGTGAATGTTCCTTACCACATATCCAATTGTCTTATCGGCAGACGAGCCATTACTCCTCCTCAGGAGGGTTCTCCTTTTTGATCCGGTTATTTATCAATCTCGTTGGTACCCATATTTTCTCTTTTCCTGTGGAAACAAAAGCAAAACACCTACCCCAAAGAAGCACATGCCCTGGCTTTCATTCTGAAGTTAGTACATCCTTAAAATAAACAGGTTGATTCAACTCAGAAGTTCTTTCTATTACCCAGTGTTTCTCTGTGGCTGAAGTTCCTTTTTCATCAGCATTAAGAAAGTTTAATGTCAACAAGGCACTATGTAATCTCTCCCTAGGTTTTTTCATACCACCTTTCTGTTTATGAAGCATCTCTTTCAAGTTGTGATGGGATCTATCCACAACCGCTTGTCCAGTGGGGATGTGTGGTATCCCAGTAACGTACTTTATCTCATAATATCCAAAAATCTGCTTCATTTTCTGGGAAACATATGCTGAAGCATTGTCAGTATTAATTTTATCAGGAATTCACAATATGGTCATGGCTTCCAGAAGATGAGTGAGTACAGCATTATCATTTTCAGAACTCAGGGCTGTAGCCCACTGCATTCCTGAGTAGGTGTCAATGGTGTGATGAACATATTTCATCTTACCAAATTCCAGGAAGTGAAACACATCCATTTGCCAAATCTCATTGCTCCTAGTACCCTTAGGATTACTCCCAGCAGGCAAGGATGCTTGATTGTAAAGGGAGCATTTGTCACACTTCCACAAAATTTCCTTGGCTTGATACCAAGTGATGGGAAAACTCTTTCTTAATCCCTTGCTATTGACATGATGCTTCTTGTGAAATTCTGAGGCTTCTACCACATTTCCTATCAATAACCAATCAATCTCATCATTACCCTGTGCTAAAGGGCCAGGAAGGCCTGAATAAGCCCTGATACGTATTATATACATAGGATGTGTTCTATTTCTGATGATATCCTGTAGCTGTGCAAACAAGAAGGTTAATTCTGTATCATCAGGAATGAAGTCAGCAATTTCATTATGAAATACAACTCCTTCTGCATAATGAACATTGGTTATCAGGTTAAGAGGTCCAGGAAAATCCAATAACACCATAACAATGGCATACAGTTCTGCCTTCTGAACAGAATCACAAAGACTCTGTGTAACCTTACTGAAGTTTTCAGGTTTATAACAAGCCTTTCCTGTTTTATTTGCATCAGTAAAACATGTAGGAGCTCCAGAAATAGGTTTATCCTGTACCACACGGGGGAAAATCCAATTAGTCTTCTTTATAAATTGAGTCCTTTTGCTTCGGGGATATTTATTATTAATCTCCCCCAGAAACCCACTACAGGCCTTTTGCCAAGGTTCATTGTCTACCCATAATCGATCAATTTCCTCATTAGTCAAAGGTACAACAATTTCTGCTGGATCCTTTCCAGTCAATTGTCGAAGCCAGAATTTTCCTTTGAAAATCAAATCTGAAATCTTTTCAATGTATGTTTTTAGTTTTTTACTTGGTCTATGTGGCAGAAATATCCATTCTAATATAATATTTTCCCTTTGCATTATGACCCCTATAGGGGAATATTCAGAAGGCAAAATAACCAGGATGCAGTCGAGGTCTAGGTCTATATGGTTAACATGTGCTTCATGTAATCTCTTTTCCACCAATGCTAATTCTTTCTCAGCTTCAGCAGAGAATTCCCTGGGACTCTTCAGATCCTTATTTCCATCTAAAGTTTTGAACAAATGAACCAGTTCATAGTTTTTAATACCAATAACCGGATGTATGTGGGCTATATCCCCTAATAGCTTCTGGAAATCATTAAGTGTCTTTAATCTGTCCCTCTTAAGTTGTACCTTCTGAGGTCTAATTGTTTGCAAGCTTATTTTATATCCCAAATAATTGATAGAATCCCCTCTTTGTATCTTTTCAGGGGCAATGTGACGTCCCCAATCAGGCAATACCTCCTTCAATTCCTCAAACAGTCTTTCTAAGGTGTTTACATCTGGGTCCGCTAACAATATATCATCCATATAATGGTAAATGATAGATTGTGGGAATTGTTTGCATATCACTTCCAATGGCTGTCAGACAAAATATTGGCATAAGGTAGGGCTATTCAACATCCCTTGTGGAAGGACCCTCCATTGATTTCATTTTACTAGGTGGGCATTATTGAAAGTAGGTACAGTGAAAGCAAACTTCTCCCTGTCTTGTTCCTGTAGAGGTATTATAAAAAAAAAAACAACAAAAAAAACAAACAGTCCTTCAGATCAATAACTTTTATAGGCCATCCTTTAGGTAGCAAAGAAGGTAAAGGTATACCAGATTGTAGGGTTCCCATGGGCTGAATCACCTTATTAATTCCTCTTAAATCTGTCACCATTCTCCATTTCCCAGACTTCTTCTTGACCACATATACAGAGGAATTCCATGGGCTGGTCGATTCTTCAATATGTTGAGCTTGTAACTGTTCCTGCACCAATTGTTCTGGGCTAGCAATTTCTCCTCTGTCAAAGGCCATTGTTAGACCCAAATAGGTTTGTCCATCAACCATTTCAAAGGCAGGGCTGTTAGTGTTTTAGGGGTGCTTGCAGCTTTTAGACTGTGTCTTTGTGCAACCTGAATGACCGACAGGTGTTTTACGTAGCCTGTTGAGGTATTACTTTCAAGGCCATGATTAGTTCTTAGGCTAGTATTTAGGCCTGGAGGAATCTTAATTTGAGTGTTCCATTGTCATAGAGATCACAACCCTATAAGTTCACTGCTATGTCGGCCATGTATGGCTTAAATCTCCCTCTCTGTCCTTCTGGTCTTATGCATTCTAGCCATCTCACACTCTGTTTTACCTGAGACAATGTCCCAATACCTAAAAATTGAACATCCACCTCCTTCAGAGGCCACTTGGGTGCCAGGCCTGCTGAGTTATGATCAAAACATCAGCCCCCATGTCGACTAAGCCCTGCATAAAAATATTGTCTATTCTTATTGTCAACTTTGGTCTTTGTTCATTTATGGAGGTCTGCCAAAATATGCATTTTATTGGTTTGCTGGATACCATCAACTTCTCTTGTAAGGGCAATATATTGTCTATGGTTACATGATCTACTGTTTCAGGCTTGGAATTTGTTACTCATCCTGAGGACACTGCTCTTCCACAGTGACTGGATATGACTGAACCCTTTTTGGCTTGGAGGTCTGATTCTTGGGGGCTACCTGGGGGAAGCCCCGAGTTACGTTTCCTAATGGTAAAAGCTTGCCATCTTTGTCTCTTATAGATCTACATTCATTTGTTCAATGTCTGCCTTTGTTACATCTCCTACATAGTCCAGGAGGTAGTGGCTTTCTGTTTAAGTCACTTCTGTGATTGGAAAAGTTCTCATGTATGCTTTGTCTACAATTTCTCTTTATATGGCCTGGCTTACCACCATTGAAGCAAATAATGCCTTGATTTCTCATCTTAGCATTAGCAATGTCTTGACTTACCCAATTCTCTTCATCAGGGTGTAGATATACAGCATTAAGTACAAATTGAATCTATTTGTCTATGGGTGCACCCCTGATCTTTAATGGCATCACAATTTTTTACATGCCATATTAACATTATCTAAGGCCAAAGAGAGATTCAATTGTTTCCTAACTTCTGAATCCAACACTGTTCTATTTACTTCCTGAGTCAACCTCTCTAAAAAGTCTCTATAGGGCTCTATCGGACCTTGTTTAATCTGAGTATATGACTCAATTCTCTGTCCTGGGTCCAAAACCTTTTTCCAATCATTTAAGGCAGCAGTACGGCACAGCAACAGAGCATGGTCATCATAAGTAGCAAACTGATAAATCAGCAAACTGGCCTTCCCCAAGGATTTGGTCCTCGGAGATGGTAACATTCCCAGTTTGATCTCAAAATTCCAAGGCTTTAGCCTCTTCCCTAAACCAATTCCTCCACTGCAAGCTTTGGCCATCAGTCAACACTGTGGTAGCCAAATTCTTCCAGTCATCAGGAATTACTCGATTCTGTGCTGACCATGAGTTCAAGGATTGCTTCACAAAAGATGATTGTACACCATTGGTCACTATGGCTTCCTTTATTGATTTTAAATCCTTCATGAGTATAGGTTCATAATTGTATCCCACATTGTCAGAAGCCCTTCCAAGTGGTTGTGGTTTTTTGGCCTCTGACACAACTGGGAATAGAGTTGGAGGGGTGAGGGGTAGTCCCCATATTGTAACCACTCTAGGTAAAGAACCTTCCCTGCAGTAGCACCATTTAAGAGGGGGCTCTGGGTTATCTTGAGCAGGTGTCGCCTCAAAATCCTTTTCTAAAAACTCCAAGCAAGCCTCATAATCTTGCAACCTAGTGGTAATGGTCTTTTCCAGTGTTTTAAAGTCTTCTATAAATGATCTCTCCAACAATTTCATAGAGTGGAAAATCCTCCCAGTCTCCACATCTACCCATTCTACTATGTTCTGCTCAAATTTCCTAGAGTTTCCATCCAGTATTCTAAAATTTTCATCCATTTTTTTAAATTTTTCATCCAATTTTCTAAAATTTTCATCAATTTGAGCTCTAAATTCCTTTCTGATCAAAGTAGACCTCTCTTCTAAGGAAGCAATGATTTTCTGGAGTGTCTTAATATGTTCATCCATGCCAGACATCTTGGCCTCATACTCTCTATGTTGAGATTCCCTTAAATTGGTAGGTATAAAGTATATTATTACACAAAAAAGCAAAAGGACTCCTGGGTGGAGATAACTTCCAAATGTGTAATCCTGGAAATAATCCTCTATCACCCTTGTGAAAAAGTGAGTAAAATTCTGAACATTTATCTGGTCAGATATTTTAAAAAAAAAAATTCCTTACTCAAATGTAATGAAGACTTATGGTCAACAGGTGTCTGAGTTGCGCCACAGCAGAGGTGCTGTAAGGAATTCTCCAGCTTGTCTTTGTCTCCTCCAAAAAAATCCTACAGGTGCGTCTCACTGCAATGGCTCAATCCGTGTCTCAGGACGCTCTTGGCTGCACAGAGATCCATGTGCAGATGCGAAGCCAAACTGGCTGCTCAGACTGGCTGGGTCTGCGGTCAGGAGCCATGTGGTTTCCATGAAACGAGCCCCGCATTCATGGGCCAATTATCGCGGAAAGAACCCGCGGTAAGAACCCGCCATGAGATATGTTTTAAATGGGGTTTATTTTGTGAAAATCACTTACAAAACAGAGAAGGTTTTAAGAGAAAATGAAGGGATAAGGTTGCAGCACACCAGAGCATTTCTAAGGAAAACTCCTCACCACCACGCTGCGTGTCCAAACTCCTGTGCCACTTGCCTGGAACCGTGAACCACCCGGAAGCCACGTCACCAGTCCAGCAACACGCACCAGCTTCTGCCTTCAGCGGTGTCCTTCTTTCATAGTTTTCTCCGAGTCAACCATGCTCTGCCTGGCTCAGCACTCCAGCGCAGTTTAAATGCATAGCTTTGGATTTCCTGCTACAGGTAATAAGTTTAGAGTTATTTGCATTGCTCTATGCACTACCATCCATTTATGCCAACACCATTTGTTGAAGACACAATCTTTTTTCCATTGACTATTTTGGGCCTCTTTGTCAAAAATCAAGTGTTCATAGGTGTGCGGGTTAATTTAAGGGTCTTCAGTTTGATTCCATTGATCCACAAGTCTGTTTTTATGCCAGTACCCAGCTGTTTTTATTACTGTGGCTCTAAAGTAAAGCTTGAAATAAGTGATGGTGATGCCTCCTGTGGTTCTTTTGTTGAGCAAAGTTATCTTGGCAATCCTGGCTTTCCTGCTTTTCCAGATGAAATTGAATATTATTCCTTCAAGGTCTGTAAGGAATTGTGTTGGGATTTTGATGGGAAGTGCATTAAATCTGTAGATTGCTTTTGGTAGAATTGCCATTTCTACTATGTTGATCCTACCTATCTAGGAGCTTGGGTGATCTTTCCATTTCCCTATATCCTCTTTAATTTCTTTCTTAAGTGATTTAAAATTTTTCTCAAATAGATCTGTTACTTCCTTGGTTATAGTTACTCCAAGGTATTTAATGTTCTTTGCAGCTACTATAAAACGTGATGTTTCCCTTATTTCTTTTTCGGCCCTTTTACCTTTAGTGTATAGGAGGGCTACTAATTTTTTTTGAGTTAACCTTGTATCCTGCTATATTGTTGAAGGAGTTTATCAGCTGTGGAAGTTCTCTGGTACTTATTTTATTGGGCACTCATGTATACAATCGTATCATCTGCAAATAGAGGTAGTTTCTCTTCTACTTTACCAATTTGTATCCCCTTAATCTCCTTTCATTCTCTTATTGCTTTAGATAAAACTTTGAGAACTATACTGAATAGATGAGGGGAGAGAAGATATCCTTGTCTGGTTCCTGATTTTAGTGGGATTGCTTTGAGTTTTTCTCCATTAAGTTTGATGTTGGCTGTTGGCTTCTTTGTAAATTGCTTTTATTATATTGAGATATTTTCCCTGTATTCCTGATCTCTCCAGGGCTTTTATCATAAAGGAGAGTTGGATATTGTTAAAGGATTTTTCAGCACCTAAGGATATGATCTTGTGGGGTTTTTTTCCTTCAGTTCGTTTATATGATGGATGACATTTAAGTTTTTTTTTTTGTATGTTGAACAATTCCTGCATTTCTGGGATGAATCCAACTTGATTAGAGTGGATGGTATTTTTTTATATGTTGTTGTATTTGGTTTGCCAGAATTTTGTTGAAAATTTTTGTATCAATATTCATGAAGGAAATTGGTCTGTAATTGTCTTTCTTTGTCACATGTTTGAGTTGCTTGTGTATTTGGGTTATTGTGCCCTCATAAAAATATTACTTCAATTTCTACTGTATGCAATAGTTTGAGGAATACTGGTATTAGTCCTTCTTTGAATGTGTCCTAGAATCCTGCACTGAAAACATCTGGACTTGGGTTTTTTTTATTTGGGAGGCTTTTAATAATAACTTCATTTTTTGGGGGGTTATAGGTCTGTTTAGGTCTTTAATCTGATCTTCATTTAATTTTGGTAAGTGGTACCTGTCCAGAAGGCTGTCAATTTCTTCTAGGTTTTCCATTTTTGTGGAATATAGATTTATAAAATGTGACCTGATAATTCTCTGGATTTCTAGAGGGTCTATTGCTATGTCCCCCTTTCATTTCTGATTTTTTTAATTTGGGTACTTTTTGTTTTTTGGTTAGCTCGGATAAGCATTTATCTATCTCATTGACTTTCTCAAAGAATCAACTTTTGGATCATTGGTTCTTTTTATTGTTATTTTTGTTTCAATTTTATTAATTTCAGCTCTATGTTTCATTATTACTTGCTACCTACTCCTCCTAGGTAAGTTTGCTTCTATTTGTTCTAAGGCTCTTAGCTCTGCTGTTAGGTCTTTTTTGGGGAATTTCTCTAAGTTTTTGTATATAAGTATCTAGTTCTATTAATTTTTATTTTAAGACTGTTTTCATTGTGTCCCAAAAGTTTGGCCATGTCATGGATTCATTTTCATTAAATTCTAGGAAGTCTTTTATTTCTTTCTTAATTTCTCATCTGACCCATCAGTTGAGTGATGTTTAGTTTTCATGAGTTGGTATGCTTTCTGTGATTTTTCATGTTGTTGAACTCTAACTTTAGATCATGATGTTCTGATATGATTCAAGGTATTATTCCCATTTCTTGGTATCTATCGATATTTGCTTTATGTCCAATTATGTGGTCAATTTTACAGAAAGTTCCATGTGTTGCTAAGGAATATGTATATCCCTTTGAGTTTGGGTGGAAGCTTCTATAAATACCTATTAAATCCATTGGCACCATAACCTCTGTTAGACTCCTTATTTCTCTGCTGGCTCTCTATCTGTTTGACCTATCCAAGGGAGAAAGTGGGGTATTGAAGTCTCCCACTATTAGGGTGTGAGAATTGATGTAGGATTTGAGCTTTAGTAGTATTTCTTTTACATAGAATTGAAAATATTCAATGCAATTCCCATCAAAATCACAACACAATTTTTTGCAGTCCTTCAAAGAACAATACTAAACTTCATTCAGAATAACAGGAAAGCCATGAATGCCATAATAATTTTCCTCAAAATAAGAACCTCAGGGGCATCACCATCCTGGACTTCAAGTTATACTATAAAGCTACAGTATTAAAAACAGCCTGTTATTATAGGTGTTTCTTAAACAAATAGCTCTCTAGTTTCTCTTTCCATTTGAAGCCAATGTCCTTTTTTATTTTAGTGAATAAATTTGATGGTTAAATTATGAATTCTAAAACCATATTGCCACTGTTTGGGGGAAGCTAATGTTCTTTCATTTCCAGTTACAAAGGACAGCCAAATTCAGTAGCAATTTTACAAATTAAAGTGAAATATTACATGTTAAATCACAAAACTATAATGAGAAAACTAATTTCTTTATTAAATAACCACTTCTAGAAGAGACATTAAGAATACTGGATAAAGTACTATGATTTTTGAGGCAATATAAGAAAATATAATAAACTTTTTCTGGATGTCTTTTGCAAATTTTGTAGTTATCATCTAAATACATATATGTAAATGTAATATTTATAGAATCCAGAAAATACTACATGGTACTTAGGAACTGCAGCTGTTTTCAAGAAAACCCACACATGCCATTGAATTTTTAATAAATTAATAAGTTGCAAACTCTGTTAAAATAAAACATTTTTCTCCCTGTCATTAGAGATAAATTTTTTATTAATTAACTCTAACATTTAATAGGCCATTCCTTTAAGATAATTATATATCTTTGGTCAGTTATAAACTTTGGCAAAGGCATGTGACATACAAATTTAATGTGACAAAATTTTGGCAAAAATTTTATTTTTAAAAACAGATGTGTTTTTCTGTGCGTCTTATGTTCATAAATGCACAGTTTGGCATGGATGCAGAAGCCCATTAAGAGCAGAAGGATTCTTCAGATTTTTAAAACTAATTAACAAAGATGCTAGGATCAAAACCCAGGGATTCTTTTGTTAGAACATTATTTCTCCTAACCAGTGAATTATTTGCTGTGATTCTACAACTTTGGATAATTCACTCTTTCAGCCTTGCTAAATTGTGTTGTAAATATTTCATTTTTTCTAATCATGAAAAAGAAAATACTTGAGAGAAACATAAGGTTATGTATAATATATTGAATTCTGAGTCATTTTGGGAACTTAAATTTTACAGTGGTTCAATACAATTATAATATCTATTTCTGTAATAGTTCTTATGTTAGTCAAACCAAATTGTATCACACATATGAATAAACAGAGTACCATTAGCATACATTCCTTAAAGTAACTTAAATATGCTACAAATATCAGAAATGGTAACAGGAAAGGAAGAAGGAGAGAATATAAATGAAGAGAGAAGATTAGGAGAAATTGTAAATGATCCATCCTATTCTCATCTTCCTGCTTCCAGCAAACTCCCAGAATCTTTTGTTCCTTCCCAATGAGATCCATGTTTCCCCTGTAAAGCCTTCCTTGTAACTTAGCCTCTCTTGATATGTAGATTGTAATATAATTGCCCTTTATTTAATAGCTTATGTAGATACCGTGTTTGTCTTTCTGAGTCTCTGTTACCTCTCTCAGAATGATTATTTTTTAATTTCACCACTTTACCTTGACTGTCATTATTTCATTTTTATTAGCTAAAAAATATTCCATTCTGTAAATATTCCAAATTTTCACTCTCTATTCATCTTGTGAGTGAAATCTAGGTTGTTTCAAGGTACAGGCTGTTACAAATAAAGCTGCAATAAATGTTGCAGAGCAAGTGTTCTTGTAATATGATAGAACTTACTTTGGGTCTTTGCCCAAGAGTGGCCTTAATGTTGAGGGATTCCCAATTTTCTGAGGAACTGCCATTTTTATTTCCATAATGACTTATAAGCCTGTACCACTACCAGAATTGGAAAAACCTTCCCCTTGCACCATATGATCAGTAACATGTGCCATCACTTGTGTTTTTGATCTTAGCATTCTGACAGGTGTATAATGCAATCTCAGAATAGTTTTGATTTGCATTTTTCTAATGGCTAAAGATCTTACACATCTGTTTAAGTGTTTCTCGCACATTTGAGATTCCTCTGTTGATAATTTTGTTTTTACCTGTGCCTTATTTTTAATTTGATTATTTTGTTTGTAAATAAGGTGGGGATGTGAGGGACAGAGGGAAGGAGAACTGCGAGAAACAACCAGAAGTGCTTTTGGGGGGTGGTTGTGGAATATAAGTTGAGGATGTGTCACATTTGTTTATGTTGTGGAACATTTGTATAATTATAGAAAGGTGTGTTTCATTGTCTTATATTACATTTGCTTAATGCTGTGAAGCTGTGTAATTTTGTCTGTCTAAAATACACAATTGGTCTAATAAAATGCTGAAAAGCCAGTTGCTAAAAAGGAGGAAGAACAAATGTGGCTGGCACAAAGAAAGAAAAAATAGGAAGAGAGATCCTAGTAGAAGAATTTGAGGAATGAGAAAAGAAGAAGACATGACAGCAGGGGCCAGCTAGCCATCCATATAGCAAGTCATGAAGTAAAAAGTAGTGAAAGGTTCATAGAATAATGTGTCCAGAAACAAAAGGTCAATGGAATAATTTAAGGTAAGTAAAGCTCACTAGAAGTAAGCAAAGCTAAGTTCAGAAATTCATAAGAATAAGACTCCATGTATTTATTTCAGACCTGGGTGGCATATCTCCAAAGACCAAAGATTAAAACAACAATGGGGGGCCATTTGGAGAGAGATGCAAAAACCTGGTGTAGTGGAATCTACCTGAAACTACAAGAGTGAGACAAGCAAGTAATTGAGGATATTGAGTGTAAGCTCTTCATCTTTTCTAATCTGGCAAGGATTCTAGCAGTGCAACTGAGAAATAAGCCCAGCCACAAAAACTATAACTTACAATCTGTTCAGCCTTCAAAATGTGGTGGCACAGAGATTCTGGGAGTGACTAATTCATGACTAGTAAAACTTGATGCCCATAGAGACAATGTGACAACACAAAGACATTGGATAAATCTAAGGACAGCTGGCAGATAAGTTAATTATTTCTATTGATATTCTGCTACCCTCATAGACTGATGTCTAGTCCAAGTCTTTTATATTACATACCTTCTATCAAGCAAATGACAGGAGCAAATAGCTAATAACTAAGCAGACTCCAAGAAATACCAGCAAAGGAAGTGGAGACAGATTGTAGAAACTAGAGGGGTCAAGAATATCATAGCACTATGGGCACCAGAATCAACTATGCAGAACTCAGGCATTTATAGACCCTGAAGCAACAAACTTGGACCCTTGTTGTTCTTATCTTGGTCCTCTGAATATACTTTATGATTGTGTAGCTTAGAGTTCTTGTGGGTCTCCCAAACATTAGAATAGGGGTTGTCTTTGACTCTTTTTCCTGAACTTGAGACCATTTTTCTATTTCTGGGTTGCCTTTTTCAGCCTTTATGTAAGGGTTTGTAGCTATTGTAAATGTGTTAGGCATGTTCATTGAATATCTCTTGGAGGTATTGTCATTTTATCTTCTCTCTTTTTTTTTTCTCCAACTCATCTTCCTCTCCCTGATTATGGCTCACTGTTTTTCTCTCTTTCTAGAATATATCATTTGTACCATGCTATCCAACTCTCCCAGCCAAAGCTACCCTTTAATTTCCTGATTTATGTCATTACTCAGGAATATGTTCTCACATACAAAGATTTGTAGCTAGTAGTCATAGATGAAACATGATATGATGTTTGTCTTTGAGTTTGGGTTATAATAATCAATATGTTTTTTTTATTACTAGTAGTATCCAGTTACCTGAAAAGTTCATAAATTTACTTTTAAAATCTGAATAGAATTCCATAATGTATATATAACATACTTCCTATAATCACTTGTCTGTTGTTTGGAAGTTCATTAAATACTTCAATAGCTAACACCAGTTACAGTGGCAAAGATCAACAAAACAAACTACAACAAATTTTGGAGGGAAGATGGAAAAAGGGAGCATTCACTTCTTGTTCATTGGATTGAAAACTTATAGAAACACTCTAGAAGTCAGTTTGGAGAATTAGCAAAAGTGTAAAATAGATATACCATATAACTCATCTCTACCATTCCTTGGAATATACAAAAAGATCTTGACAACTTACTTCACAGATATTTGTTCAGACAAATGGCCATTTTCACAACTTTAAACCAACCAAACTATGAGCATGTGTATGTATGTGTATGTGTGAACATCTTTCTATTTTCTAGTGTCTTTCTCTATTTCTTCAGAAGTTTAAAGTTCTCATTGTAGTGCTCCTTCACTTCCTTGGTTATATTTATTACTAGATATTATAGATTTGAAGTTGTTCTGAATGGGAATATGTCCATTGTCTCTGTCTTTATGTTTGTTGTTCATAAATAGAAACTATTGATTTCTTAAAGTTAATTTTTTATCCTGTCACAATTATAAATTTATTATCATTACTAGAATTCTCACCTATTCTTTACAAATTATTCTACAACATAACAACTATCATAAAATTTGCATGGAAGCACAAAAATCCCTAGATAACCACAACATACTTGAGCAAAATGAACAATGTTGGAGTAATTGTCATTGTAGATATCAAGATGTATTACAGAGCCAATATAATAAAAACAATATAGTGCTGGCAAAACAAATTGACAAGTAGTCTAATGGAACAAAATTGTAGACATAAACACAAGTACACATAACTCCAGCCATCTAAACCATTATTTGATAAAGTAAAAAATACGCAGTGGAGAAAATAAACCATTTTTTAAAATTGTTGCTGGGAAAACTGCATATACAAACAAAGCAGAAGGAAATTAGACATGTGCCTATCACCTTCTCCAAAACACAAATGGATCGATAACCTAAATGTAAAACCTGCAACACCAAAACTGCTGAAAGACAACTTACACAATATTCTATATGATTTGATATAGAAAAAATTCTATTGGGATTCCATTAAGCCAATAATTAAGGCCAATGGTTGACAAGTCATCATGGATTTAAAACTTTCTGCATAGCTAACAAAATAATCAACTAATCATGTGTGAGAATCTTTGTCAGTTATATTTCTGACAGGGGTTAATGTCTACAATATTAGACATTACTAAAGTAACAGAAACAAAAAACAAAAACCATAACAAAAATTGACACATTAGAAAAGGGGCTTACAGTCTGTCCACAAGGAGTTTAATTATGCTCCAGTAAGTAATTGAAGTGCATGAATGAACGGTTTTATAAATGGGGAGGTTATAAGAGTGAGCATGAATTTGAGAGGTCTGATAACTGAGTTTGATGGGGTGCATGATGTAAAATCACCAAATTATATATATGAACTTACAATCTGAACAGAATGATCTCAAAAGAGGAAAAAATATTTAGGAAATATCTCAAAAAATGTGGGTTCTTTTTCACTATCAGATTGGCAAAGGTTAACAAAATAACAAACAAATATTGGAGAGAAGTTGGAGAAAAGGGAACCCTCATTTGCAGATGATCAGAATGTAAACTGGTAGCCAGATTAAAAAACTCAGTGTGAAAAACTCTAAAAGGGTGAAAAAAATTATCACATTACCTAGCTATACCACTCCTTAGCATATGTCCAAAGAGCTTCATTCACATCTCACTATACAGGTACTTGCTCAACTATGTTCATTGCTGCTTTATTCAAAATAACTAGGAGATAAAACTAATCTAAATGTCCTTAAAATAAATTCTTAATGGTCTATGTCAGAATTACTATTTTTTTAACTTGGCTTCTTTCTTTCAAATTGTTTTGATTATTTTAAATTAATAGGAAATTTGGCATATTTTAACTGATTTTTTATTTATGTCATGATTTTTGATAACTACATAAATATTTTTTATCTTAAAATTGAATACAGTACTCCATTTTTTATTAGCTATGATTGGATAATTTTGGTTTTATCAATATAAATTCTTATTTTAAAACTCATTTATTTATATTTATGTGTTGACAATAAAATGATATATTTAAAATTAAATTTACCCCAGAACATTTAGGAAATATAACTACCATATTATTAAGTAAACTTATAGTTTTATAAATAACAAAGTGTTTTCAATAGTGAAGACTTTAGCATGTCTAGAAAGTGTAAAGTGAAAGACACACAGAACTTTAGATTCAAGAATTTCCCTTACTACAAGCCTCCAGATGTGTTCATTCTATTCTAGACATTTCCTTATCTTTTTTCTGCTATGGCACTGAGGTAAAGACAAGGAAAAAGTTTATAGAGAAAACAAGTGTTAGTATTATCACTTGGCAGCCAGATAATGCCAAAATAACAATTCATATTCTTAGTGTAAAAGGACATGCATTTTCTAAAATAGGAATTCTAATCTTACTCTGCTTCCCTCAGTGTGAATTTAACCTTTAGTATTACAAGATCTGAACCCCTGGAAATGAACTAATGCTTGTGTAAACTACAAAAAACAGATGGAATTGTGTTTTAGGAAGCACATTTATATATAAATAACATTTATATATCTGAAAAAGTTAATATATTACATCAAAGGATAAATCCAAATTCATAAAGTCAAATGATGCTCTCATAAAGCCTGGCACAATTTTTCAGGAGACAAGTATTTTGTGATTTATAAATATTCACATGTTTACAGTCCCAAGAACCAAAAACTTAATACTACAGGTAGTATGCATTATGTAAAAAATAAATTTTGTTATTTTCTCAGAGTTAAATTTAAAGAATTTTACAGCACTATAAAATTATACATAAATATTTCATTTCTACATAATTATAAACTTATTGAAGTTTCTATTTCTGATGATTAATGATAGAAAAAAGGATCATTTAAAAATTATCAGATTTTTTATTAATAGCATTTAAATAAAACTTTAGCTAAAAATATTTTGTATGACATAATTATAATTTTAAAATTTGTTAACGGAAGTTTGTTTTGAAGAGGAAGTACTTTCATAACTATTCAAAGTTCTCAGCTATTGAAACAATGTATGTTGAAAATTCTCCACCTTTTGGTAAGGAATATGCATTGTCACTGTGATTAAAATCACAATATCTGAGACTCTTATTGGAGGGTATTTTTAAGTTTTTTGTTTCATTTTAAATACCAGCTACAGTTCCACATTTCTCCAATCTTCCTCATCTACTAGCTTCCCTCACTCACTCACTCACTCCTCCAAAAGGGTAAGACATTCCTTGGGAAGACAACAAAGTGTAGCATATCAAGTTGAGATAAGATCAAGTTCCTCCCACTGTATCAAGGCTGAACAAGGTATTACTGTATAATAAATGAGATCCATAAAGCCATTTTATCCATTAGGAATAAGCCCTGGACTCACTGCCAGAGGCCCCATAAACTGCCCAAACCACACAATGGCCACTATCCACTATGGCCTAGTTTAGTCCTATGCTCCTTCCCCAGCTGTCAATTCAGAGTCACTGAGCTCCTGGTAGCTTGGGTCAGCTCTCTCTATGGATTCCTTCACCATGATCTTGAACCCTTTGCGCATATAATCCCTTCTTTCTCTCTTTGACTGAACTGGGAGCTCAACCCAGTGCTTATCTGTGGATCTCTGCATCTCCCTCAATTTGTTGACAGATGAAATTTCTATTATGACAATTAGGGTGGTAATCAATTTGATTACAAGGGAAGACCAGAATAACATCTTAAAATTTATATGCAAATGGATGGAAATAGTAAAGGGAAGACCAGAATAACATCTTAAAATTTATATGTAAATGAATGGAAATAGTAAAAATCATTCTGAGTGAGGTTACCCAGACCCAGAAAGAAAGACAAACACAGTATGTACTCACACATAAGTAGATAGTAGACATAAGCAAAGGGTAACCACCCTAAAATCCACAACCGCAGAGAAACTAGAAAACAAAAAGTTCTCTAAGAAAAGCATCCATGAATCCCCTACGAAGAGAAATAGATAAGATCTCCTGAGTAAATTGGAACCATGGGGGAAGAGGTGTAAGGAAAGCTGGAAAAAGAACACAAGAGAACTAGATAGACTAGTTAAATAAGAGACAGACTGGGAAAACAAAGAAAGAGATATCTGGATAGAGGGAGCTATTATGGGATAGGGAGAATCTTGATGCTAGGAAAACTCCCACAGAATTCACAAGTATGACCCCAGCTAAAACTTCAAGTAATAGTGAAGAGGGTGCCTAAACTTGCCTTCCTCTGAAGTTGAATTAATGGAAGTATTTTGCAGTAGTAGAAAAGAGGCATTGTTAAAACACCAGCTTTAAAAGTATGTGTTTTATTTGTTTTCTGACAGGATAATGTTGAATGAAAGAAAAGTAAAACATATTCTCCTTCCCAACTGTCAGAAACACAGATAAAATGTAGGGTAGCAAGAATGGGGGTAGGGAGGAAAAGAACAACAAGGTGTTTTAGAATCAAAAGCAATGAGACATCCATGAAATAGTAACTGCTACTCTGTTTTTAGCTATATTTCTTCTTTTTGAACAACATGAATCATGTACTAAAATAAGAAAGGACAAACTAGGAAGCAATGATAGTACAACTACATATGTATTCTTTGGATTTGTTTTGAAATAAAAAAATTTATTTTGTTATACAAATCTATATCTTAAAAGAAAAATAGCAGATGAACAAATATTATTTTCTAAATACTTCTCATTGATTTTAGTTTTCATTTAATTAAAATACAATTGCATAATTTTCTCAACTCTCACTCCTCCCTCCAAACTTTTCTATGCTTCTCTTTTTCTTTCAAATTTATGTTCTCTTTTTTATTATTGCTACATAGTTATGCATGAATAAATACATAAATGGGTTCATTTAATGTCTATTGCATGAACACATATTTCACACTGATCACTTTGAATTAGAAAACTACTAGGTATGGACTCAAATTAACAGAACATTAAGTCTCCCCTTATTAGTAATTTATAACTCCCTGTAGTTCTTCAAATAAGATGAGGTCCTATGTAATTTCCCCCAGTTGTGTGATTCAGGTCTTGTGTATGTAGTCAAATCATTGAGATTTCCTAGGTTTAATTTAAGTGTTATATTTAGTAGATAAAATCTTATAGCAGATTTCTTGTTCCTCTGGCTGTTATACTCTTTATTCCCTCTATGAGGCATTATTCAAAGCACCTAAAGCTTTGGGGGATATCTTGAAGATTTATCATTTGTAGGTGAAATTTAGCTTTTTGTAATGGAAAAAAACTTTTTTGATGAGCTCTAGTAGCTACGCATATAAAAAAAAAGTATATAAAGTGCATTTAGCAATTGATATTGGGTTAGGAAGTAGCAATAGAAAGTTCTCTTCTGAGCACTATAAATTCACTTGGCAGAAGTGACTTCTGCCAATCATTCAACAAGAATGATTTCTCTCTTGTTGAATGGGTTATAAATGCAATTATACAGCTACCGTGTACTGCCTACACATAATTGCCACCATTGTGCTTTAAGAGTTTACAGGGTCTCTCTATGTACTTTGGTATGTGTGGTCAGAAACTTTATATTCCTGGTTGACTTCACAGTCAAAAACCTTCCTGATTCTGCATCTTGAGTGCTCTAATTACAGTTTTGTGCTACTATGCCTAACTGTAAATATTTTTAAGAAAACTTCTATGTTTAAATTTGAAGTGTGACAATTTAATGTCATAGTAGATTTTCACAATACAAATACTAGCCATTTTCCAGATTTACTGAAGCCCTTTGGAAAAACACAAGCTCTCATATTGTTTACCTAAAAATTATACTAATTAAACTTTTCCTCTACAGTCCTTATCCTACAAGTAGCATATTAACAATGTTACATAATAATACTGAAAAATGTAGCGATGGACATATAGAATTTTGAGTCATAAAACCCAACTGACATCTTCATCACTAAATAGAAGTGAAGTCAATTACTTTAGAAGCTTAAGAAGCAAAAGATGGTTCTGGAGATATGGCTCATTGCTTAATATAACATATTGCTTAGAGAATCTGAGCTTGGTTTTCAGAATCCATATTCCAGTCAATCCATTGCAGTATTCTGACCTCCAGGGGCACCAAGCATATCCATGGTACATCTACATACATGTAGACAATACTCAAACAAGTAGACTAAAAGAAATAAGTCTATTTTTAAAATACTGGGGAAGCAAGGAGTGGTGACATCTGCCTTCATTAAAAGCATTCTGAAGGCAGATGCAGGTAAGGAATCAGTAAATTTCAGCTTACCAATGGCTAGATAGTAATAATGTATTGTATATATATATATATGATATACTTATATACACATATATACATATATATAAAGGCGAAAGTGGGAGTAAAAAGTTATGAACATAGTGCCAGGCATTTAATTATATAGTATTGAATGCAACAATTTTATAAAGCAAGATTGAAACATTATTAATCCAATAACAAGCAAATAGACACATTTGATGACAGGATGGATGCAAATTTAAAGGAATATCACATAGTTTGGCAATTAAAATCTTGGTGACCTCATACATGTCATTGTCTCATATATTGTTTTAAAGGACAGTTTATGAATTGACAATACATACTAATACTTATGCCCTTCATTTAAAAAGTATAATCACTAGATATGGTCATAACCTCTAAAAATGTTTTACTCTTGCCACAAGTGCAATGGACTAGTAAACTAAACTTAAATATACAAAGCATTATTTATAATAAATAGTAAAATATAAGAAAATGCCAGATAATTGAATTGTATAATTTTTGATTAATGTTCATAATTCTTAAAAAATAAATATCTATAAATTATACTATGTATATAATCTATTAGTAATTATTTTATTGATAAGAATAATCAAGTGCTAGAAACACACAACTCCAAAAACAAATTAAGTCACAGTAATGGATATAACCTATGCCAACAGATTTTATCAGTACAAATCTTGCACATATTTTCTGAAACTGGTTCCTACAAAAAGTAATCTTACTTTTTGATTAATGCAAAAAAATCAGTGTTTTCTAATTTACATAATTCTTATTGAATTTAATGAGCTCTGAAGGGTTCAGCATGTAGTGTTCCCTTTCATCTATTTCTAAACTTTGATTCTGCAAACAGTTTGTAAAAATTATAAGATAAATTTATGTATTTTAAATCTTTGCATTTTTATCATTATGTGAGACTCTGAAAAGCTTACATCTTGTAGGAATGTTGGGGAAGAAACTTCACATGGAAAGTCTACCCTTTTGATAGAAATATATGAGTATATTCATTAACAAATTATTGCTTAAAATCAGGCTTTAAAAGAAGGTAGAATATATTTGAACATAAAAATATTTTAATTTATTATTAGTAGATGAACATTCTTTAAAAGCTTAAATTATTATAAATGCAGACTCTGAAGAAGGTTCATAACATATAACTTTCATTCCAAAAAACTGACCACAGTTACTTGTAGGCATGTGATACTATAAACATTCAAAAAAGTTACAAATATTGATTAATCATTAGTTTTATCAATAATGTCAGAAGACAAAATGTAAAAGTTTTATATCAATTATCTTTAATTGCATGGAAAATAAATTGTTATCACTTAAATCTTTTATATTTATTTTGTAATTATTTTAGATAGTTTATTACAAAATATTTTGTTTCTTTAAGGAAATATTTATATCCTCTTTTAAGGCTTTTATAATCTTCATGAAGGGGTTTTTGCTATTGTTTCCTTCTTTTTCCTCTTTCTTGTTATGTTCAGGTCTTGATATTGTAGAACCACCAGTTTCTTCTGGTGTTGCCTTGTTGTTCTTTATATTGTTATATATATTCTTGCACTGGTTTCTGCCCATGGCTTCAGTGGTTCACACTTACTCAGCTCCTAGTCAGTTGTGCTTAGAGAGCTTGTATGTCTATTGTCTGCTCTGAGCAAGGGGTCTGAAAGATCTCTAACTCTGCTCTGGAAATTGGTCTTAGTTTCAAAGTCATTAGTCTGTCTCTGATGATGCAGTTCACCCTGGATGTGGGGCTGGGTCATGGGAGGTCCCTTTTTTTTAGGGGTCACTGGGGGAGGCCCGCTAGCAAGAGTCTGAGATCACAACCTTGGTTGTGACCTCAGCCCCCGAGAGGGATTCTCTGGATAGCACAGGTGCTAGAATCTGCTCACTTCAGATTCCACTCTAGACACATGTCTGAGTTTCAAAGGCATCAGTCCATCTCTGATGATGCAGTTCACATACATTTAGTTAGTATTGATTTATAAATTACAGATTATATAATTTGTCACTAAATAATTTGAAAAAAAATCTCTTTAATTTGCAATGCTCAATTTCATATTTTCTGACCCTAATTAAAAAACAAACTTTCCAGGCATCTGGAGAATTTAGTCCTTGATGTTTTTTTTTTTTTCTTCATTGGTTTTATTGCTCCTTATAGCAACTAAATTTTTAGTATGGAATTACTTGCAGTTATTTCAATTTGAAAATGTATTGGTAGATTCTGAAAATAATGTCCTATTTGTAAAAAAAATAATTTTAATATCATTTTTATAGATTTTAGAGCAAAACTAGATTCTTATTTCTTTATAGCTATTTCCATGTTTTTAAAATAATAATAACTTCATATTTGACAAAAAAGCAGAGAGGAATTATTTGTACGAAATAAAACAATCCATACATTTTCATTTTTATTTAGGCAACCAGGGCCGATGAAAGTTATTTATAAGTGCACATTAATCTGTAATATCATTCTTAATATGTCTGAACATTTGCTTAATAGTGTTGGTCTGGGATGTCATGAAATTTTTATTGCATGCAAGAAATGCTAGTAGTTTTCTAGGGTATAAACTTTTGCTTCCAAGAGAGTAGATCACATTATGAACAGATTTTTAATAAGACTTTATTTTCTGGTGATGGCAATAATACAACTGTACACTTCCACTTCTTCTGCCCTAAGCCAGACACTTTTGAATATTACAGATGTTTCACTTTAGAAAAAAAATCTCACTTAACTTTAAAAGTAGATTATACCCAACTAAAATGCAGATATTCTACTGTTTAAAAAATTGAACATTGTGTATAATAGAATAAATGGTTTCTTTGTGAGGTAAAAAATGAAAAGAAGATAACACCTCCTCTAAGGATTCTTATAAATTCTCTATACTTTTGAAAGAATTTCTTATATTTCTGCCATACTATTTTTATTTTCAGAATCCTGAAATTTCAATTCTTTATACTATATTAAGGACATGAAGTATGGTTCAGTAACATAATGTGAATCTAGTCAATCTTTGAACATGTGAGGTCTTTTCATATTCTGATGTTATTCCCAACTTTATCCTTCAGTGTTTTATTCAAGTCTTCATTGTAGTAGTGTTTTGCTTTCTTTGTTAAGTTTATCCACAAATATTTGTTGTAGTCTATGTGGCTATTATGAATGGAATTGTTTTTCTGATTTATTTTTCAGCATGCTTCACATTAGTATAAAAGATAGCATCAATTTTTATGTCATTGTTAGCTTGATCACATGCCACTTTATTGAAAAGTATCATCTCTAAGAGGAATTTTTCCCACTGAAGTCTTATCTTATTTGTTGAATCATGTCATATAAAGAAGGGGATATTTTTTATTTTTATCCCACATTAGTGAAGTTAAAAAAACTCAGAACCAAGCATGAGTTTCCTTTCTCTGGCTAGATGAGCCCTAATGATAACCAAAATAATATAAGCCATTGTCATTTTCCTTTGCTGATCACCATAACAAGAAGACTAGAGCATATTGATAAGCACATCAATATATATTTGATTGGAAGACACACATAAATCAATCATATGTGAACTTGGAAACTCTCCTGATGCTCATGTTTTAAAATACTGGAAAAGGCTGAAAAGGACAATGAGAAAGAAAAGACAAAAAAGAGCATTATGCAATGCTGAACCCTTCATGTTACAACATTAATTTGCTATGGAAGATACTACCACTGCTTTAGTAATGACAAGAACATTTATGGTGGTAACCAACATTTCTCTTGACTAGATTTGAGTCCTCCTCTTCAGGAAATATTATGTTTTTGCCTTGAACTATAAAAACATTTAAATTTCATGGATACCACATGACAGATATAAAGCAGGGAGACTTACTGATGTCTGTGATGGCCATTTATCATTTTCAACTTAACCACATCTAAAATTAAATAAAAGCCAAATGGATAGGTATAATTGTTAGATATTTTTCTTAATTAAATAATTTGAAGTTGAAACACTCAACTTTAATTCAGATCTTTTGAGGAAGGATTATTCAACTTTAATCTGGGCCACAACTTCTGCTGGTAGCCTTTAAAAGAATATAAAAGTAGGAAGCTTTTGTTCTTTGCTTATTTGCCCTTTCTCTCCATGGATCCTCAAAAATGAAACCCCAGTGTCAACAAGAAGTAGTCATAGAAGATTACATCAGCCCTTTTTATAACTTTATCATTAGCTGTAAGCCTGTGATATTAGGTCACAAACCAGCACTAGCATCCCTCAGTCCCTATTTGTTCAAGGGAATGACTTGTATACCCATCCCTCCACAATAAATTTTCTATGCCAGGGATTGGGCTGCCCTTACCAGCGTAATTCAAATATTTATGGCTATGAGGTTCTTTGTTCTCCACTTTACCTACCTAGATTCTTACTGTGACTTTTTTCTCTCTCTCCTCTTCACTCTTCTTTCTTGTCCAAAGCATGACCAAGTCTGGCCAAGTTCACTCAGAAATCTTCCACATATCCATGATTCTGACTATGCTCTTGCTTCTTTCTACAATAAATTGTCTACTCCTCCTTCATACCTAAAAGCAGAATGTCTTTTCTTTATAATCTTTTTTTTATTTATCTAATGCTAAAACCTGGGATCAGTCATGCATTTTCCTTTTTAATTTCTTTTTTCAATCAATGATAATAGTCACAGTTATTTAAGAAATTGCTAGATTGATATTTTGAGAGGTTCAGGGAAAACAAAATAAGAAATTTTGTGCTTGAGTAATTCTATTTTATTTGTGGTACAGAATTAAAAAAATTATCAAATCAATGTTGTGTGACTAAGTACTAAAATGTAATAATACTGAACTGTGTACTTACATATATGGTAACATAATAGATTTCTTTTAAAACATTCTTAGTACAAAGTACTAAGTAAAGTACTTTACTTAGTAAAGTCTTAAGAACAATAGCAGATGAAATTTTTTGTACTACTGGCGTGAATGTCAAATCCTTCTGCTTCTCAGTATGTTATTCAATATATGTGTATGAGTATGAATATATATATACACACACATATATACATATGTGCATATATATATACATATATATTTATATGCCATGTATGTATATATGCATATATATATACACATACACATATATACACCTATAATTTATATATTGAATCAGATTTCATGTGGAATCAAAGGACAGTCCAGGACTATATTTTTGAGTGTGGACGAAAAAAATACCAGTGGGAAAGGAATAGGATGAATAAAAGAAACCATGGTATCCCAGATATATAGGCATGCTGTTATGAAACAAAAGAGAAAATAAATATTTTGTTTTCAAGTGATATGAGAGAACAGCATGTCTATCTGAGGAGTTGATGGGGGTAAAGAATAAGACTTAATTGATATCACTGGAGATGTTTTAGTATATTTCGCTTACAAACTCACTTCTAGATCTAAGTCTATAATGGAATGAATGTATAATGTGTCAACTTACTCTATCACAATAGGTTTAAGTGAAAGTAAAATAGTCTTGCTATGGAAAGTGTGTATTATAATTTTAATTATTTATCAAGAAAAACTCTTTTCAATATATTACTTTGTGTCCTTTCTGGTAATTTTTTCTTTTTACTATATTATATCATGCTAAAATAAATGTTATTCAGAGGATATGGTTTGATCATCATGGTATCCCTTTCTCAAGTCCTACCAGATTCTCTCTACCTCACCACCCACCAAATTCTACACTATTTCTTTCTCCATATTTCCCTCTCTTCCTTCCTCCTTCTCCTCTCCCTCTCTTCTCCTCCTCTTTCTTCTTCTTCCCCTCTCTCTCTCTTTTGTACTTGTTTTTATTCTTCAAAATACATATAGACAAATAAAAAAATTAATAATGAGAGTATAAAAAGTATATAAAACACATACATATATACACACACAGGGACAAACACACCCACACAAACCAAAAATACATATAAATACAAAAGCAGACACAAGGAAATACAGTCAAAAGAAGAGTAAGTAAAATATTTGTAAACGAATCTATATGAGCCAAAAATATACAACAATGCCAATAAGTTTGTTTTGTTGATCATCCACTGGCTTGGGGGAACTTGGCTTAGTCTTAAGTGTGGTTAATATACCCAGTGACAGTATATTAGGGAAAACTATTTTCTTCCTCTGCAAATAATATAATTGCAGATCTTTGTTAGGGATTTGGCTCATGTCCACTTTCACTTATCCCTGCTGCAAACCAGTATGGCTTGAAACTATGGTGGCCACATGATTTCAGACAAAGACTCTGAGTTGTATGTGCATCTATGTTGGTTAAATGTGAAAGACATAGAACATAGTTTTATTTGTAATATTCATCCATTCTGACTCTTAAAAATTTTTAAATCTCCTTTTCATATAGCTCTAACAGTCCTGGTTTAAGGAGTTTAATGAAAACAACCCACTTAGAGATGCATTTCCAAATCTCTCACTCTGAAAATTTCTAGTTATAGATCTCTGTTTTAGGTCTCAACTACTCCAAGGTAAACTTTTTTCTGGTGATGGCTAAAATAAGCCACTTATTTATGGGTATAGCTAAATGTGTTCAGATGTCATTTTATGATTATATTCCTTTAGTAGAACAATACTATATTATTTTTCCCAAAGCCAATGGCCTATCCAGTCTTAGTTTCTTGACTCTCCAGGCATAGGTTACATCTTGTAGAGTGAGTATTAAATCCAGTTAGATAGTGATTGCTTTTTCCCACTTTTGTAGCACTATTTGAGCATCATAAAATGTGGTAATGTGTTGTGTTATTTAATAAAAACCAGTCTGAAATATAATGAGATTTACCCATATCAATCCAGGAGGATCAGAGAGTGGTAACTCACACCTTTAATCCCAGGAGGGGAAATACATGGAATAGTGACCTATACCCAACTGGGCAAGGTGAACTATGCCTTTAATCTCGGCATAACTGAGTTGAGGCCATCTTAGTTTACAGAGGGAGTTCCAGGCTCCCGGGCAGAAAGTGGTGGTGCCTTGTCTTTAATCCCATCACTCCAGAGGTAGAGATTTTCCTGTGTTTCTGTAAGTTCAAGGCTAACTAACAAATAGTAGTAGCCAAAGCCTTTAATCTTTTTTTTCCTTCTTTATTTTGTATTTATCAAAAAAACAGTAAAAAGAATTTAAAAATGCTGAAGAGTTAACAATAACTATACAGAGGATAATAATCATAAGCATGGCTTATCAAGGGTGGAAATGCAAATAAGATTATTACACATATATTTTCTTTGTGTTCAGCTTTCCCTCTGAATTTTTTTTCCATCCCTATATATCCTTATTGAAGGTCTCTTCCCCCTCCCACTACATCTGTTCATTTTTCTTCTCTGTAATTCCCCATCCCCTCCCTGGGCAGGGAGCAGACAGTCCTATGGTCACACTGGCCCAATAATGCTTGGATCAGTCTTCTACTCAGCAGTAAGAAAAAATGATATCCTAAAATTCACAGGCAAATGGATGGATTTGGAAAATATCCTCCTGAGCGAAGTATCAGAAATTCAGAGAGATAAGCAGGGGATGTACTCACTCACTAGTGGTCTCTAAACGAACAAACAAGAAAAAAAGCCAAAAATGCCCAAGCAGCAAACCACAACCACTGAACAGCTTGGGATCAGAAACACCCTGGACTGACCCTTCAAACCCCAGTCCATCTATAGGAACACCTGACTCACTCTTGAGGGAGGGGGGCCAAAGCCTTTAATCTTAAACTGGATGTGATACAACTGGGTGAAGAAGATATGTAAGGCAGGCATAGGAAGAGAGGTAATGTATTAGAAGCAATGAGGATCAAGGCTGAGGATGGTAAAGATAGTGGGGTGAGATTTGACTGTGGTGTTTATCTCATTGATATTTTAGCTTTTCCCAATATCTGGCCCTGAGTTTCTTTTATATAACCAGCATTCATGCAATAATTGGCATCAAAATTTGGGACACAAATTTTCCCCAAAATAAAGACCCTTGTGGCTAGAGCAAAATGTGACCAGATGAGTAATTACTGGCTGGCTAAGCTTTCTATTCTAATTTAGCCTCCAGTGTTTCCATTTTACTTTCATTGGGGTAAGTTTTTCAGACAGTGGTCTCTTTCTCCTGGTGGGTTGCAGGATATTTTTTTCTTTTCAAATCCCTCCTGGGACTGCTATCACACAGTCCTTTGAATCATCACTGACAACTAGATTGGTGAGTACATCAGATTTTTTTAGAGAGGAAAATGGTTTTAAACAATACTGTGTGCTTGATCTTTTTGGGAACTTATGCTAGACTTGATATTGGAACCAGTAAAGTAAAAGATAAAGTAGATGGAAATATCATGTTTATCATAACAGTTATCAATTTTTATTATGAATACTTTCTGTTTTATTTCTGTTTTATCATTTAAAAATTAATTAATGTGAATGCCAAGAAAAAGTCTTAGAAAAGCCTGTTAAGTAAAAACACAAAGATATTCAAACCTAATCAGAGGAATATAAAAAACCAAGCTCAGCAATATTGTCTAAGGTCAAACAAAAACAGCCTAAAATTCACAGACAACCAACATTATTATATCCAGTAACCTCAAAGAAATCTCAAAATAATAAAAATAGTACAGAAGTTAGTTGGTTTGAGGAACAATTATTAGAATTAAGAAGAGCCAAGGAAGCAATTGTGACATATGGTATGCATGAACCATTTGCAAAACAAATGATAAACAATTGGTCATCATGTAAATGGATCATCCCTAAGGACTGGTTAGATATAGGTTCTGCTTTTTTAGAGACTGAGCAACTTTTACACGGGAAAGCATGGTAGACAAATGAGGCTAAAACAAAAGAACAAACAAGCAGTTCCAGAGGCATAGAAGAGTGCCAAGGCCAACTTCTTGAAGAAGGGGATTATGCTCATATTAAAAGGTAATCCTTATAATGAACATTCTCTGGATTTATGCCACATGACAACACTAAATGCTTGAGTTCAAATTGAAGAAATAGAAAAGAAAACAGAATCCTTCACCAAAGTAATTCAAACTCCAATATAAACTTTTACAGACTTTTTGCAGAGATTATCTGCAGTGGCAAACAGAATGGTACCAAATTTATGAGTGAGGTGAATAATAATTATATCACTGGCTTTTGAAAATGCTAATATACATCCCAAACAAAGTGCTGTCTGCAGAGTCCCAGCGCACTCTGGAGCAGGAGCAGATAAACTCAGCCAGTCACCATACCCAAAGCTCCTACTGAGGGAATTTGCATGGCTACCCACCACCACCTCAAACTGAGCGAACCAACAACTGCTTGGGTCTCTGAAGGACAGACTCAGACCCTGACCAGAAAGGTGACAGGAGGCACAACCCAAGTGCCACAAATGACCAGAAGCCATCTAATCATGAACCACTGAAGCCACGGGCAAACGTCAGTGCAAAAAATTACATAATAATACAAAGGACAACGTGGAAATTCCAGAAGAGAGTGGCAATCTTACAGATACAAGACCTGAAATGAACAATGAAGAGGAAACAGAAGGAAGCAACACCAAAAATTCCTTTTTGATGATCATCGAAGCTCTAAAAGAAGAGAAGATATGAAAAAAAGCCTTAAAGAAATAGAAGAAAATACAAACAAAAAGTTGGAAGAGATGAACAAATCTATGAAAGAAACATGCCAGGAAATAAAAGCTGAGGTAAAAGCTGAAATAAAAGCTGAAATAGAAGCAATAAAAAAGGTACAAAATGAGGCAAAGATAGAAATAGAAAACCTGAAGAAAAAAGCTGGAACCACAGATACAACCATAATAAGCAGAGTTCAAGAGATGGAAGATAAAATCTCTGAAGTGGAAGACTCAGTAGCTCAAATAGATATATCAGTCAAAGAAAATAGTAAAACTAAAAAAGCCATAACTCAAAATGTTCAGGAAATCTGAGAAACCATGAAAAGACCTAATTTGAGAATAACAGGAGTAGAAGAAGAAGAAGAATACTAGCTCAAAGGCACAGATAATGTTTTTTAATAAAATCATAGATGAAAACTTTCCTAACCTGAATAAGGAAATGCCTATAAAGATACAAGAAGCGTACAGAACACCAAATAGGTATGATCCCCCAAAAAAGTTAGCGCACCACATTATAATCAAGCCACAAAACATACAGAACAAAGAAAAAATTTTAAGAGCTGCAAAAGAAAAGGGCCAACTTACAAATAAAGGCAGACCCAACAGAATAACACCTGACTCTTCAATGGAAATGATGAAAGCTAGAAGGGCTTGGTCAGAAGTTATACAGATGATAAAACAGCATGGCTGCCAAACTAGAATACTATACCCTGCGAAATTATCAATCACCATAGATAAATAAGGTATTTCAGGACAAAGTCAGACTGAAAGAATATCTATCTACCAATCCAACACTACAGAGAGAATTAGATGGAAAACTCCAACCTAAGGACTTCAGATACACCCACGAAATTACAAACAATCAATAAGTCCACAGAAGAATACCCTAGAGAAAGGAAATAAAAACAAGTTGCCACCAGAAACGACAGGTAATATGAATCAATGGTCACTAATTTCCCTTAACATCAATGGTCTCAACTCTCCTATAAAACATCACACACTAACAAGATGGATACAACAACAGAAGCCATCCTTCTGTTGCCTACAAGAAACACACCTCAACTGCGAAGACAGACACAGGCTTAGAATAAAGGGTTGGGAAAAGATTTTCCAGTCAAATGGTCCTAGGAAACAAGCAGGAGTTGCAATCTTAATATCTAACAAAGTAGACTTTAAGCTAAAAGAAATTAAAAGGGACCAAGATGGTCACTACTTATTCATCACAGGAAAAATTGGTCAAGAGGAGATTTCAATCTTAAATATTTATGCTCCTAATATAGGGGCACCTACATATGTAAAAGAAACACTGTTAAAGCTCGATTCCCACATCAATTCTTACACCCTAATAGTGGGAGACTTCAATATCCCACTTTCAACCCAGGATAGATCAACCAGACAGAGCCTCAACAGAGAAATAAGGAGTCTAAATGAGGTTATGATGCAAATGGATCTCATAGATATCTACAGATCATTCCACCCAAAGGCTAAGGAATATACATATTTCTCAGCTCCTCATGGAACTTTCCCCAAAATTGACCACATAATTGGTTATAAAGCAAATATCAGCAGATACAAAAAAATTGGAAATAATCCTTTGTAACATATCAGACCACCAGGGCCTAAAGTTAGAGTTCAACAACATCAAAACCCAAAGAAAGCCTACCAACTCATGGAAACTAAACATCAATCATCTGAACCATCTCTGGGTCAAGGAAGAAATTAAGAAAGAAATCAAAGTCTTCCTAGAATTCAATAAAAATGAATCTACAATGTATTCAAACTTGTGGGACACAATGAAAGCAGTCTTAAGAGGAAAATTCATAGTGCTACATGCCTATATGAAAAACCTTGAGATATCCCACAATAGAGACCTAACGGCACAGCTGAAAGCCTTAAACAATTAGAAGCAAACTCACCTAGAAGTAGACGGCAGGAAATAATCAAACTTAGGGCTGAAATCAATACAATTGAAACAAAAAGAACAATACAAAGAATCAATGAATCTAAGAGTTGGTTCTTTGAGAAAGTTAACAAGATAGAAAGCCCTTAGCCAAACTAATCAAAAAACAAAGAGAGAGTGTCCAAATCAACAAAATCAGAAATGCAAAGGGGGACATAACAACAAACCCCCAGGAAATACAGAGAATTATCAGATCATATTTTGAAAATCTGTATTCCACAAAAATGGAAAACCTAGAAGAAATGGACAGCTTTCTGGACAGGTAACATCTACCAAAATTACATGAAGATCAGATTAATTACCTAAACAGGCCTATAACCCTTAAGGAAATTGAAGCTGTCATTAAAATCCTCCCCAAAAATAATAGCCCTGTTCCAGATGGTTTCAGTGCCGAATACTACCAGATATTCAAAGAAGAATTACTACTACCGTTACTCCTCAAAGTATTTCACACAGTAGAAACTGAGGGAATATTGCCAAATTCCTTTTATGAGGCCACAATCAAACTAATACCCAAGTCACTCAAAGACATAGCAAAGAAAGAGAATTACAGACCAATTCCCCTCATGAATATTGATGCGAAAATTCTCAACAAAATTTTGGCAAACTGTATACAACAATGCATAAAAGATATCATCCACCATGACCAAGTAGGCTTCATCTTAGAAATGGAGGGCTGGTTTAACATATGAAAAACTGTACATGTTATCCATCTTATAAAGAAACCAAAGGAACAAAACCACATGATCATATCCTTAGATGCGGTAAAAGCCTTTGACAAAACCAACACTCCTTTATGGTTAAAGCCCTGGAGAGATCAGGAATAAAGGGAGAATACCTAAATATAATTGAGGCGATTTACAAGAAGCCGACAGCCAGTATCAAACTTAATGGAGAAAAACTCAAAGCAATCCCACCAAAGTCAGGAACTAGACAAGGATGTCCTCTCTCCCCTTATCTATTCAATATAGTTCTCGAAGTTTTAGCTAAAGCAATAAGGGAACGATAAGAGATTAAGAGCATACACATTGGAAAAGAAGAAGCGAAGCTATCTCTATTTGCAGATGATATGATTGTATACATAAGTGACCCACAAAATACTTCCAAGGTACTGCTACAGCTGACAAACACCTTCAGCAATGTAGCAGAATACAAGAAAAACTCAAAGAAATCAGTAGCCCTTCTATACACTAAAGATAGAAAAGCTGAAAAAGAAATAAGGGAAACATTACCCTTCATATTAGCTGCAAATAATATTAAATCCCTTGGAGTAACTATAACCAAAGAAGTAACAGACCTATTTGACAAAAATTTTAAATCATTGAAGAAAGAAATTGAAGAGGATATCAGAAAATGGAAAGCTCTCCCATGTTCCTGGATTGGAAGTATTAACATAGTAAAAATGACAATTCTACCAAAGGCATTCTACAGATTCAATGCACTGCCTATCAATAAAACAACACAATATTTTTTGGACTTTGAACGAACAATACTCAATTTCATTTGGAATAACAGGAAAGCCAGGATTGCCAAAACAATTTTACTCAACAAAAGAACCTCAGGGGGTATCAACATCCCTGACTTCTAGCTATTCTATAGAGCTACAGTAATAAAAACAGCCTGATACTGGCATAAAAACAGACTTGTGGACCAATGGAATAGAATTGAGGATCCAGACATTAACCCAAAAACCTATGAACACCTGATCTTTGACAAAGAGGCCCAAAACTTTCAATGGAAAAAAAGATAGTATATTTAAAAAATGGTGTTGGCATAGCTGGATGGAAGTGTGTAGAAAAATGCAAATAGATCCGAGCCTGTCACCCTGCACAAAACTCAAATCCAAGTGGATCAAAGACCTCAACTTAAACCCAACCACTTTGAACTTGTTAGAAAAGAAAGTGGGAAATACACTTCTACAAATTGGCACAGGCCACCACTTCCTAAATATAACACCAGTGGCACAAGCACTAAGACCAACAATCAATAAGTGGGATCTCCTGAAGCTGGGAATCTTCTGCAAAGCCAAGGACATTGTCAATAGGACAAAATGCCAGCCTACAGAATGGGAAAAGATTTTTACCAACCCTACATGTGATAGAGGACTGATCTCTAAGGTATATAAAGAGATCAAGAATTTAGATCCCAAAACGTTGAATAACCCTATCAAAACATGGGGTACAGATCTAAAAAGGGAATTCTCAGCAGAGGAACTACAAATGGCTGAAAGGCACCTGAAGAGGTGCTCATCATCTTTAGCCATCAGAGAAATGCAAATCAAAACAACTTTGAGATACCACTTAACACCTGTTAGATTGGCTAAGATAAAAGGCACAGAGGATAGCCTATGTTGGAAAGGATGCAGAGCAAGGGGAACACTCCTCCATTGTTGGTGGAAGTATAATCTTGTTCAGCCACTTTGGAATGCAATATGGAGGTTTCTAAGAAAATTGAGAATCAATCTCCCCAAGGACCCAGCAATACCACTTCTGGGTGTATACCGTAAAGAGGCACATTCACACTCCAAAGGTATTAGCTCAAATATGTTCATAGCAGCATTATTTGTAATAGCAAGAACCTGGAAATAACCTAGATGTCCCTCAACTGAAGAATGGATTAACAAACTGTGGTACATCTACACAATGGAATACTACTCAGCAGTAAGAAAAATGATATCCTAAAATTCACAGGCAAATGGATAGATTTGGAGAATATCCTCCTGAGTGAGGTATCACAATCTCAGAGAGACAAGCAGGGGATGTACTCACTCACTAGTGGTCTCTAAACAAACAAACAAGAAAAAAAGCCAAACATGCCCAAGCAGCAAACCACAACCACTGAAGAGCTTGGGATCAGAAACACCCTGGACTGACCCTTCGAACCCCACTCCAACTATAGGAATACCAGACTCACTCTTGAGTGAGTGGGGACAAAACTGGATTTGGCCAGGAGTGGAGACTGATCCAAGCATTATTGGGTCAGTGGGACCATAGGACTGCATGCTCCCTGCCCAGGGAAGGGATGGGGAGTTGCAGAGAAGAAAAATGACAAGATGTGGTAGGAGGGGGAAGGGACCTTGAATAAGGATATACAGGAATTGAAAAAAAAATTAGAGGGAAAGCTGAACACATAGTAAATATATGTGTAACACATAGTAAATATATGTGTAGCAATCTTATTTGCATTTCCAGCCTTGTTAAGCCAGGCTTATGATTCCTATCATCTTTATAGTTATTGTTAACTTTTCCTCATTTTAAATTCATTTTACTGTTTTTTTGTTAAATACAAAATAAAGAAGGAAAAAAAAACAAAAAACAAACAAAAAACCCAAACACAAAAAAAGAAAATGCTAATATACAATGTAAAAATAAAAACCATAAAGCAAGGTCAGCATCCTTGAAGGATTACATTCATGAGACAATTCAGAGCATTATGATGGTGATGATAATTGGGTAGGATAGGGTATTTCTAGAGGTATAAGAAAAAATTTAAATGCTAAATGTTAAAGTTGTGGAAGACAAGATCACATAGAAAGAGATTGTAAACAAAGCATTCCAAGTAGCAGTGTTTTTGCTAGGAATAATCTCAAGAAAATGCCTCTCTCTTCTGGAGTATTGCAGAAGGTATAAAAAATGTAAACATTTAACTAATGAATGCAGTTCTACAATGGACAGACAAAGTAAGGTTATACCTTTGGGAAATGTCTCAACACAATTCACTTCAATTTTACCATGCCATAGTGGAGAAAACATCTTCACAGAAAAATTAAAGAAAAACTATTTTAAGAAGATATACAATAATGAATAATTTAAAAAAAACTATAGAAAAATGCACAAAAAATTATAAAGCAATTATTTTGTCAATCTTTAATTAATGAACAAATGCCAAAGTTAACAGTACAAATAAATGATGTTTTTATTGGACACACAGGGACAGATGTATCAATAATTTTCTCAGAGTCATTGCATCCATATTGGCCCTTTCGGGAGGTAAATGTTCATCTTGGGGCAATTGAGTTGTTATTCCAGATCAAACAAAGTGAAAGATGGCTTGAGTATATAGGATTGGGTGTGTCACATTTTCATTATCTATTCATTCATTGAGAGCCCACTTGGAGACTTGCAATTTTACTGTTATGAATATAGTAGCAATAAACATGACTGAGCAAGTGTCTCTGTGTGGTATAGAAAATACAGTAGAATATAATAGGATGAAACATTATCTGGGTATAAGCCAAAGAGTTCTATAGCTAGGTTTTCATATAAATTTATTCCCATTGACCTGAGGAAGTACTACAGAACTCTATAGTGAATATGCATGTTTGTATTCTCCTCAGCATTGAATAAGTGCCCTCCTTTCTACATATTCTCACCAACATGAGATTTCATTTGTTTTATTATTTAGGTCATTCAGAGTGTTGTAAAATGAATTCTCAAAGTAGCTTTGGCTTGCATTTACATCATGCATCAATAAATGAAGCCAAAAGCAGCTTCTGAATTGCATATCTGAAATGATTCATGGTACAGAGATAGCATTATGTTCAGGCTTTAATTTAAAATTGGCTAGTGTGCAGCAGGCAGCTTAAACCTGAAAGTCTCATGGAAGACTCAGTAAAAACAACAGACAGCATGTGACTGGGAGACAAAAACAGTTTTTGGTAGCTAAATTTTCTTGGGTCAATTCTGTTTGCTGGCAGTTGGCTGAAAAGCCACCAAAAGAGGTAAAGTCAACAATCAAAGTGATACTATCATTTTAAAAGCTCTTCTGGTTAGAAAATAATTAGAACTGGGAATCACTCTACCCAAGGATCCAGCAATACCACTATAGGATATATACCCTAAAGATGCATATTTGCACCCCAAAAGCGTTAGTTCAACTATGTTCATAGCAGCATTACTCATGATAGCAGGAACCTGGAAACAACCTAGATGCCCCTCACCTGAGGAATGGATTAACAAACTGTAGTACATATACACAATGGAGTACTACACAGGATTAAGAAAAAATTATACTCTAAAATTTGCTGACAAATGGATGGATTTGGAGAATATTGTCCTGAGTGAGGTATCACAAATCCAGAAGGAAAAGCTCTGAATGTATTCACTCATTAGTGGATTTTTAGCAAAATAATTCTTTTCTGTTCATTGAAAGATGATGGATGAATAAAGTTATTTAAAACACACACAAACAAACAAAACAAAACATCTGGTTTGATGGTAAAAGAGTTACTTAGCAGATATTTGTGGTGGCCATTGTGCATCCATAGGTATTACGTGTAACCTACTTAGCTTTTTTATTTGTAGCTGAGCCTCTACTGGCATGAACCTTTAGATTTTATTTTTTATGTTTCATGTATTTTAGAGAAAAGAGAAGTTTTATTACTATATGGGTTTTTTCTTACCAATTTTGAATGTTTTGCTTTTTATATAATGTTTGATATTGATTTTTAAAAAGCAATAAAAAAGAAAATGATTAAGGATTCTGAATGAAACTGATTTAGATGTACAAAACCTCTAAATGGGTTACAAATATACATAGGCTTCAGAGAGGAAAGAAAAAGGGTACAGACAGTCTTTAAAAAAAGAGAAATATAAAAACATAAACTATTTAGGGGCAGAAAATATACAGTCTGGATTACTGTTATTGTGTTTTCTTTTAATTTTTTAAATTTTAATGAGCTAAATGCAGAAAAATAATTGTTTGAAAAGGATACTAAGTTAAACAAACATATATTTTAAAGATATCTTGATTTTGAAATCTGTTTATAAGAATATGTTGCTTGGAAAAATGTGTTTCTGCATTTGTTTAAACAGTCGATCAAAAACTGTGGATTGCTTGCAGGCAAATATGATTTCATTTGAAAAATGCCCCTGAAAATTCTTTGATAAGAAGATCAGCTTCCAGGATAACAATTGAGATGAACCATTCAGGCTCAGGACTCTCATAAAATTGCCAGCACCTCTTAATCAGCAGGAAGCAGTAATGTGAATTGCTATGCTCAAATTCCCAACATATTGCTTACTAATGTTTGTTTTCATTATAAAAGGTTAATTATCATAGTTAATTTCTTAAAAAAGAGAGAGACTTCTGCCCCAACCCTGGGCCCTGAACACAAACTCCACTACTGTGGTGAGGACCACTGCCTGTACAAAACATAGCTGGAAAAGTAGAAGGTAGGGAATAGCTGGATCCTTTGGTGCTGGGCACATGCCTCAGAGGAAAGAAACTTGGCTTCAGCAGGGAACAAATCCTCCAAAGGGAAGGAATGGTGTAATAGCAGCAAGGAAACAGAGAAGTTCCTAAAGGCATGGCTGAAAGGTCACAGGTCAAAAGGTGACTTTTGCCACTTGGACCCAGGCCCTGAGATGGCATCCAGGCTTCATCAAAAAGCACAGCCCACCCAGTACATGGCTGATATAATAGTAATAGGGGAGCTGCCAAGTTCAGAGGCACATAGCAGAGACTTGAGAGGTCAAGAAGCAATGCAAGAATATATACAACAATACAAAGGTCAACAAGACACCATGAGAGGAAGTAAGTAGCTCTATAGCTTCAAGATCTGAACATATCAATGAAGAAGGAGCAGAAAAACCAACCTTAAAAACAGCTTTATGAAACTAATAGAAGACTTAAAAAAAAGATATAAAAAACTCCCTTTAAGAAATAGAAGAAAACGCAAACAGAAAATTAGAAGAGATGAGCAAATTTGTGAAAATAAAGAAAGCCAAGAAAAAGAAAACAAACAGGTGAAGAGAAATCTCCAAGAATTAAAAACCAAAATAGAAGCAATAAAGGAGGAAAAAAACAGACATTAAATTATAAGTAGAAATCCTGAAAAAATTACCCAGAACTACAGCTTCAAGCATAACCAACAGAATCCAAGTGATGGAAGAGAGAACCTCTGGGGTGGAAGACTCAATAGTGGTAATACATACATCAGTTAAAGAAAAGATTAAAACCAAAAAAGTCATAACACAAAATGTCCAGGAAATTTGGGACACCATGAAAAGACCAAACCTAAGAATAATTGGAATAGATAAAAAAGAATACCAGCTCAAAGGCACAGAAAATATATTCATCAAAATCATAGAAGAAAACATTCTCAACCTAAAGAAGAAAATACCTACAAAAATATAGGAAGCCTACAGAACATCAAGTAGACTAGACCCACAAAAAAAGACTTCTTGCCATATACTAATCAAGCCTCTAAACCTACAGAATAGAGAAAAAATATTAAGAGTTGTAAGGGAAATAGATCAAATCACCTATAAAGGGAAATCCATCAAAATATCACCCTACTATTCAATGGAAAGAATGAAAGCAAGAAGGTACTAGTCAGACATTATATACACACTAAAAGTACATGGATTTCAACCTAAAATTCTGTACTCAGCAAAACTGTCAGTCAACATAGATAGAGTAAACAAGATATTTCACAACATAACAAGATTTAAACAATACCTAAGCACAAACCCTGCCCTGTAAAAAGCTCTAGAGGGAAAACTCCAACCTAAGGAAACCAGAAACATATTACCACAGACAATTGTTAAGTCCACAGAAGAAACTCCCCCCCCAAAAAAGGAAACACAAGCCAGTAACAAAAATGATGGAAAATATTGATCATTGGTCATTAATATCCCTTATTATCAATGGACTCAGTTCACTTATGAAAAGACACATCCTAACATAATAGATACAAAAACAGAAGCCATCTTTCTGCTGCATAAAAGAAACACACCTCAACTTTAAAGACACACACAGGCTTAGAGTAAAGGGTTAGGAAAAGACATTCTAATTAAATCGTCTTAAGAGACAAGCTGGTGTAACCATTCTAATATATAATGAAATAGATTTTAAACTAAAATCAATAAAAAAAGACCAGGAAGGTAACTACTTATTTATCTCAGGAAAAAATTGCCAAGATGAAATCTCAATCCTAAATATGTATGCCCCCAACACAAGGGTTCCTGCATATGTAAAAGAAACACTTCTAAATATTAAACCCCATATCAAACCTCACATACTAATACTGGGAAACTAAAATACGGCACTTTCACACTTGGATAGGTCAACCTAACAGAAACTCAACAAAGAAATAAGGGATCTAGCAGAAATTATGACCCAAATGGAATTAGTAGATATGTACTGAACCATCCACCCTAACAAAAAGGAATATACATATTTTTCAGCACCCCTTGAAACTTTCTCTAAAATTGACCACATATTATGTCATAAAGCATATATCAACAGGTACCAAAAATGTGTATAATACATTGTACCATTTATGATAACCAGGGTCTTAGGTTAGAGTTCAACAACATCAAGAATCACAGAAAGCCTAACAACTCTTAGAAACTAAACACCACTTAACTAAACCACCTCTGGGTCAAGGAAGAAATTAAGAATGAAATCAAAGACATCCTAGAAGTCAACAAAAACAAATCTATGACATAGCCAAACATATGGGATAAAATGAAAGCAGTCTTAAGAGGAAAATTCAAAACACTTGATGCCTAAATGTAAAGACTACAGAAATCCCACACAAAAGAACTGTCAATACAGCTCAGGACCCTAGAACAATTAGAAGCAAACTCAATTAGAAGGAATCGATGGCAGAAAATAAGCAAACTCAGAGCTGAAATCAACACAATTGAAACAAAAAGAACAATACAAAAAAATTAATGAATCAAAGAGTTGATTCTTTGAGAACCTTAACAAGATAGATAAACCCTTATTGAAACTAACCAAAAAGCAAAGAAAGAGTATTCAAATCAACAAAATCAGAAACAAAAAGGGGGACAAAACAACAGACTCCCAGGAAATTCAGAGAATTTTCAGGCCATATTTTAAAAATCTTTATTCCACAAAAATGGAGAACCTGGAAGAAATGGACAGCTTTCTGGACAGGTACCATTTACCAAAATTAAACCACTACCATATTAAAGGTAAAAACAGTCCTATAACAGCAAAAAAAAAAAAAAGAAAGAAAGAAAGAAAAAGAAAATTGAAGCTGTCATTAAAAGACTCCCAAACAAAAAAAGCCAAGGGTCAGATTATTTCAGTGCAGGATTCTACCACACATTCATGGAAATCTAACACCAATACTCGTCAAAATTTTCCAAAGGAACATTGCCAAACTCTTTTTATGAGACCACAATAACACTGATACCCACGTCACTCAAAGACACAAGAAAGAAAGAGAATTACAGACCAGTTTCTCTCATGAACATTGATACAAAAGTTCTCACGAAAACTCTGGCAAACCATATACAACAACATATAAAAAAATATCATCCACCACGATCAAGTAGACATCATCCCAGACATTCAGGGATGGTTCAACATATGAAAAACTGTAAATGTCATCCATCATATAAAAAAAAATTGAAGAAAAAAAACCACATGTTCATTTCCTTAGATACTGAAAAAGCCTTCAACAAAAAGCCAATGGCCAACATCAAACTAAATGGAGAAAAGCTCAAAGCAATCCCACTAAAATCATGAACTAGACAATAGATAAGGCTCTCTCCCCTCTCCCCTTATCTATTCACCATAGTTCTCAAAGTTTTAACTAAAAAAATAAGAGAACAAAAGGAGATTAAGGAGATACAAATGGGAAAGGAAGAGCTCAAAATATCTCTATTTGCATATGAAATGATTGTATACATAAGTGACCCATAAAATTCTACCTGGTAGCTTCTCCAGCTGATAAACAATTTCAGCAATGTAGCAAGATACAAGATTAACTCAAAGAAATCAGTAGCTCTCTTATACTCTAAAAATAAAAGGGCTGAAAAAGAAATAAGGGAAACACCACCCTTTATAATAGCTGCAAATAGCATTAAACACATTGGTATAGCTATAACCAAAGAAGTGTCAGATATGTTTGAAAAATTTTAAATTACTGAAGAAAGAAATTAAAAATGATATAAGACAATGGAAATATCTCCCATATTCCTGGATAGGTAGGATCAACATGATGAAAATGGCAATCTTACCAAAAGCTATTTACAGATTCAATGCAATTCCCATCAAAATCACAACACAGTTTTTTACAGACCTTGAAAGAAAAATACTCAATTTTAATTGGAATAACAGGAATGCCAGGATTGCCAAATCAACTTTGCTCAACAAAAGAACCTCTGGAGGCATCAACATCCCAGACTTCAAGTTTTATTATAGAGCCACAGTAATAAAAACAGCTTGGTGGGGCTGGAGAGATGGCTCAGTGGTTAAGAGGACCATCTGCTCTTCCAGAGGACCCAGGTTCTATTCCCAGCACCCACATGGCAGTTCACAGCCATCTGTAGTTCCAGTTCCAGGCAAACAAAAAGGCAAATAATTAATAAAATAAATAAAAAGCTTGTTACTGGCATAAAAACAGACTTGTGGATCAATGGAATCAAATTGAAGTCCCAGACATTAACCCACACACCTATGAACACTTGATTTTTGACAAAAAGGCCAAATATTTTCAATGGAAAAAAAGATAGTATATTCAACAAACTGTGTTGGCATAACGATGGTAGTGTGTAGAAAAGTGAAAACATATCACAACCTATCACCTTGCATAAAATTTAAATCCAAGTGTAACTAAGACCTCAACATAAATCAAGATGTACTGAATTTGATAAATAACAAAGTGGGAAATGCCAACCAATGCATTGATATTGGTGACCACTTCCTAAATATAACACCAGTAGCACAGAAACTAAGAACAACAATCAATAAGTATGACCTCCTTAAACTGAAATGCTTCTGTAAGGCCACAGATACAATCAATAAGACAAAATGACAGCCTACAGAATGGGAAAATATTTTTACTAAACCTACAAGTGACAAAGCATTAATCTCTAAAATATATAGGGAGGTCAAAAAACTAGAGCTCCAAACCCTTAAAAAACCAATTAAAAAATTTAGAACTAAAAAGGGAATTCTTAGCAGAAGAATTAAAAATGACTGAAAGGCACATGAAAAAGTGTTCAAAGTCTTTAGACATCAGAAAAATGCAAATCAAAACAACTTTGAGATACCCAATATTGCTTAGTTCAGTCTCCACTCCTGGCAGATGCAGTTTTCTCCCCCCCTTCCTCAAGAGTGAGTCGGGTGTTCCTCTAGGGGGCATGGGATCCAAGATGTCAGTTCAGTGAGTTTCTGATCCCAAACAGTTCAGTGGTTGTGGTTTGCTGTTGTAGTAAGTTTTTCCTGGGCTCATTTGGGGCGGGGATTTGTGACCTGGTGCGCACAGCAAAGGTTGGAACCTGGTTCGTGGCAGCTTTTGTTCCCCAAAGAGATAAATCATATGCTTATATCCTGTACACTGTTTGGCCCATGTCTCAAGCACCTTACTAGCTAGCTCTTTCATCTTAAATCAACCCATTTCTATTAATCTTCCCGCCACATGGCTCAGCCCATGGCTGAGCCAGTACCTCTATATGTCTGTCTTCTTCGGGGATCTGATGGAGTCTGGCTTTACTCCACCCTTCTACCTGCCTCCCTGCACTGATTCTCCACCCACTTCTACGGTGCTGTGCATAGGCCAAAACAGTGTTTTATTTACAGAATACAAAGAACATTCCACCACAGTTTGCAGCTTAGGCATGCTTTGCTATTTTCTTGTTTGTTTGTTTGTTTGTTTGTTTAGAGTCCACTAATGAGTGAGTACATCCCCTGCTAATCTTTCTGAGTTTATGATACCTCAATCAGTAGGATATTCTTCAAATCCATCCATGTGTCTGCAAATTTTATGATATCATTTTTTTCTTACTGCTGAGTAATACTCCATTGTGTAGATGTACCACAGTTTGTTAATCCATTCTTCAGTTGAGGATACCACCTTACACTTGTCTGAATGGCCAAGAATAAAAACACAGATAATAGTCTATGCTGGAGAGATTGCACAGAAAGAGGAACACTCCTCCATTGTTGGTGGCAGTGTAAACTAGTTCAACTACTTGGGAAGACAGAATGGCAGTTTCTCAGAAAACTGAGAATCAACCTCCCCAAGGATCTAGCAATATCACTATTGGCACCCCAAAAGTATTAGTTCAACTATATCTATAGAAGCATTATTTGTAGTATCAAGGATCTGAAACATTCTTAGATTCCCCTCAACTGAGAAATGGGTTAGCAAGCTGTGGTATATCTTCACAATGGAGTACTAGTTAGCAGTAAGAAAAAATTATGTTCTAAAATTTGCAGGCAAGTGGATGGAAATGGAGAATATCGTCCTAAGCGAGGTATCACTATCCAGGAAAGAGAAGCAGGGGATGGACTCAGTCATTAGTACACTTTAATAAAAAATATAAACAGAGGAGATGTCATTGTACATGGGAACTCAAGACTAGAACATAGCTAAATAACACAATGCCTCACTTCTGTATTGATGTCTTCTGGCAGTCATGTGAGTGAGGAAAGACTTGTTTTCTTTAAGGGTCTGGCCACAGGGAGCTTAATCATGCTCTAGTAAGCAAATGAACAGCATGAGTGTATGGATTTGTAAATGGGAATTTCACAGGAGTGGGCATAATACTGAGAGGTCTGATATGTGAGTTTGATGGGGTGCATGATGTAAAAATACCAAATAATAAATATATATGAAAGAATTTAAAAATAAACAAAAACTAATAAAAATAAATAAAATCCAACTTGTGCCCGTTAGCTAATATATTTAGGTAGACTTTCTCTGTAATAAGATCTTACTACTAATTCATGCTCATAATTTTATCCAAATGTCATCTCTTTTATTGTCAAAATAAAAACATTCATTTAGCAACTACCAAAAATATGGTGAGGGGAATAATATACAAATGATTAAAAAGATAGTCGTATGTTGGTTTATTAATATAAATTTAAGGTCAATTTTGTTATACTATGTGCACTTTTATACTCTTGATTAAAGTGTGATGTTTATGTAACTCCTTTAAAATTGTAATGAAATGCATATTAGTAATCATGTATGATAACCAAACTTAGAGTCATATTAGGTTTTTGTAGGTATACAAAGATATACTTCTATTAAATAAAAAGTCTTCAAACACTTCAAAGACATGCAGAAAATGGCATTTAAAATATTTTAATAACTTAGAGTTTTCTGGACAGAGAGATAGGTCTCCTCCTGGCAGCACTAATATATTTCAAGAAAATGATGGGCACTGAAGAAATTTCATGTGGAATTAATTTTGTGGCAAGTGTTACCCGCTGCACAAGAAATTGTTCTTGTATTGACTGCTTGATAGTATGCTGTATAAACTGGACATGCAGGTTCCATAGGAAAGTAATCTATGAACTCTTGCAGAAGAAGATGAGATGGTCCTTCAGGTTCCTGCTGTGCAAAAAAAAAATGCCAAGCATCCTTCTGGACACAAGGATAAGTGACTGACAGACCATGCCAGATTTTCTGCATCACTGAAAGATATGCCAGTGACACTGGCCTATAGACTGAAGATGGATGGCCCAATGTTACAATAGAATTTTTGGTGACTGTTGAGGCAGATAAATAAATGTCACCTTTGTCATTTCTAAATTTTTGAAGATGCTTGCAATTTCTGTTTATTTGGGTAATATTATATTCTTCTGTGGTCTTTGATGTGGTTAAAGGTTTAATAATTATAGGTATAGTTTTTCTTAGTTATTTTAAAGGTATATTAGATATGAAACTTTAGATTCTTCAAGGATATGGTAGATAATAGAAAATTTTCTTTAATTTTGATAATACAAATAGACTAGAAATTGTAACTGAAATTCTTGCTTTATAGCTGTTCTATTATATGTAATTTTGCTATATTGCAATTAAAACATTCCTTTTTGATTAGACAGAAAAGAGAAAGTGTAGTGAGACTATTCTCTGTATCATCCTGTGAATAAAGTAACTGTTTTGGCCTGTGGCAAGAGGCAGGATATCAGAGACAGGTAAAGGAGGGTAAGTCAGTCTCCATCCAGCCAAGCAAGATACATGTAGGACCCAGGTGAGCTGGGCCACAGCTGTATGGCCAGGTAGATTAATGGAAATGGGTTAAATTAAGATGAAAGAGCCTGAGAAATAGGCCAAACAGTATAAAATTAATATAAGCATCTGTGTCATTTTTGGAGGCATAAAAGCCACTGCAGGACATCTGGCCCAAACAGGATCAGAAATCATTTACAATATCTTTTTCCATAAGTATGATGGCTACTGATTTTTTAAGTTAATATTGTATCTGGTTATTTTGCCAAAGTTTTCTATCAGCTGTAGAAGTTCCACAGTGGAAGTTTTAGGGTTATTTAGGTATACTATCATATCATCTGCTGTTGTGGAATAATCTTTTTGTATGCTATGAAGTTGCGACTTTGACTAAACATATTCTAATTGGTTTAATAATAAATGAATGATCAGTATTAGGCACAAAGAGGTTTGCCGTGAATTCTAGAAGACAGAAGAACTCAGAGGGATAGAATCTTACATAGGAGGGGACACAGAGACATGGAGAGAATCAAACATAGAAAATGGAAGAAAGGTAAAAAGCTATGTGGCAAAATGTAGATTAAAAGAAATAGGCAAATTTTAGTTTATAAAAGCTAGTTGGGAACAAGCCAAAGCTAAAGCTCAAGATTTTATAATTTTTAATAAGTCTCTGTGTCATTATAGGTGAGCTGCTGAATCAAAGAAAGTCTGACTACAATTGACACCCAAGATGCAGGAATGTAAATGCATGTAGTGCCTAAGAAAGTCAAAAAAATATTTTGAAATACCGATCATAGGTGGCTTCTAGGCAACTGCAGTCTCTCAAGTAGGGCCAGTAGTTGTCAGCATACAAAGTTGCTGCCTCTTTAATACAATTGTTGTCGAATAGTAGTGGATGATATGTTATGTTACATTCATTCAGTGAAATATTGGTTTGACAATGTAAAAAAATGTGTTACATTTGTTTGATTAAATAAAATTAACCTGTTGAGAAGAAGTGATAGGGAAGAATAACACATAGTAAGAGCTTTTCATTGAATGCTGAGCAGAAGGATACCCTTTATTTTGGGGGATGTGAGATAGGAGGGAATGTTAGCTCCTTGCTGTTTAGCCTCTCTGTGCAAGGAGAATTTCACCTCAAAAAATTTTACACTTATCAAACTTGTCATCACATTAGGTATGTTTTAAAGATTTAACATGTATATTTTAGATAGATAGATGATTTGCAAACACTTCAAAAACCTACAGAATATAGCATTTAAGAAGCTTGATAACCTAATTTTTTTTCATGAAAATGGTACATATCTGCTCCCAGCAGTACCAATTTACTTTATAAGATGATGATGAGCAGTGAGAAAGTAAATATAATGTTTGCTTTCAATCTGTCAAGACTAGCCATTTGGGCAAGGAACTGATTTTTTTTTTTGGAATGGCAGACAATTTGAACTTTGCCAAAACAAAGATTTTTTTGGCAAAATAGTTCTTTCAGATTCCTGTTTTACAAAACAGTCTGTCATAATAGTTGCAGGACACAAAAAAGTGACTACCAAAATTTGTCAGTATAAGTTGGGACAGTTCTTCACATTTCCTGCTTTACTAAAAATTCTCAATGATATTCTAGGCCTGTAGACTAAAATGAATGCCACAACATTCCAGAGGAACTTTTGAATGACAGTCATACATCTCTTCTAAGTAATGTTACATTTTTTTTCTATTACTTTTATGGAGTATAAGACTAGAAAGTTATTAAAATGTAAACTAAATTAGTCTTATATAATTAATAAAAATGTGCCATTAGATAATGGGGAAAAGCTGAAAGGAGCAGTCATGATCACTTCTTAGTCTTTCTAAATTCTCAGGCCAAATAGGGAACTAAGATCTTGTTTTCACCCACCTTGTATTCCTGTCTCCATCTCCCAATAGGTAATATTAAAGAAGAATATCACCAATACCTTGCTCTTTATTTAAGACTGATTAAATCTAGTGTAGCTCAGTGAAGCTTTGAACTACAGATCTGCTTCTTTCTCCCAAGTTCTAGTATTAAAAGTACTAACCACTCCCTGCTCTCTATGGATAGCCTTGTCCTCTCTTTCCAGGTAAGTTGTGTTTGTCAGAACAGAATCAAGATATCATATAAATTATAGTTTCAGGACTATTTAGTTATTTTAAAAAGAAAAATAGGTATTAAACTTTGGATTTACTAAGATATGATATTTAATGATGTATTTTCTCTAAATGTGCTAAATATAAATGCACTGAATATTGTAAGTGCAATTGTTACTTGAAAATTGTTTTGTTGTACATCATTTTAAAATGGTGAGATTAAAATTTTTCATTCTGAAGTGTGTAGAAAAATGCAAATAGATCCGAGCCTGTCACCCAGCACAAAACTCAAATCCAAGTGGATCAAAGACCTCAACATAAACTCAGCCACTTTAAACATGATAGAAAAGAAAGTAGGAAATACACTTCTACCAATCGGCATAGGCGACCATTTCCTAAATATAACACCAGTGGCACAGACACTAAGACCAACAATCAATAAGTAGGATCTCCTGAAGCTAAGAAAATTCTGTAAAGCCAAGGACACTGTCAATAGGACAAAATGACAGCCTACAGAAACGGAAAAGATTTTCACCAACCCTACAAGTCATAGAGGACTGATCTCTTAAGATATATAAAGAACTTAAGTATCTAGAGCCCAAAAACTTGAATAACCCAATCAAAAAATGGGGTACAGATCTAAAAAGGGGATTCTCAGCAGAAGAATTACGAATGGCTGAAAGGCACCTCAAAAAGTGCTCATCATCTTTAGCCATCAGAGAAATGCAAATCAAAACAACTTTGAGAAATCACCTAACACCTGTTGCATTGGCTAAGATAAAAGACACAGAGGACAGCCTATGCTGTAGAGTAGGCAGAGCAAGGGGAACACTCCTCAATTGTTGGTGAGAGTGTAAGCTTGTTCAGCCACTCTGGAACACAATATGGTGGTTTCTCAGAAAATTGAGAATCAAAGGCCCAAAGGACCCAGCAATACCACTTCTGGGTGTATACCCTAAAGATGTACAGTCATACTCCAAAGGCATTAGCTCAACTATGTTCATAGCAGCATTATTTGTAATAGCAACAACCTGGAAACAACCTAGATGTCCCTCAACTGAAGAATGGATTAACAAACTGTGGTACATCTACACAATGGAGTACTACTCAGCAGTAAGAAAAAAAATGATATCCTAAAATTTGCAGGCAAATGGATGGACTTGAAGAATATCCTCCTGAGTGAGGTATCACAATCTCAAAAAGATAAGCAAGGGATGAGATCACTCATTAGTGGTCTCTAAACAAACAATCAAGACAAAAGCCAAGCTTGCCCAAGCTGCAAACCACAACAACTGAACAGCTTGGGAACAAAAACACCCTGGACTGACTCCTTGGATCCCACTCCCGCTAGAGGAACACCTGACTCAATCTTGAGGGAGGGGGGAGAAAACTGGATCAGCCAGGAGTGGAGACAGAACTAAGCAATATTGGGTCAGTGGGACCATGGGACTGTCTGCTGCCTGCCCAGGGAGGGGATGGGGAGTTGTGGAGAAGAAAAATGACCTGATGTGGTGGGAGGGGGAAGGGACCTTGAATAAGGATATACAAGGATAGAAAGTGTGACTTCTTTGTTAATAATAATAATAATAATAATAATAATAATAATAAAAAGAAAAAAATATTTCATTCTATTTAGACAAAACTGGGAAATTTTCTAAAATATTAGCAAAGATGTATAACATTTGCTTATGCCATGAAATATTTTGTTAATGATGCAAGATATGTTGTGTTGTTTTATGCTGCTTTTCTTGAACTCTGTGAAGCTAAATTCCTCTCTACTACAGCAGATTGGTCAAACACAGTGCTGAATGGGTAAAAGTAAGTCTGGAGAAAAAAATGGATGAGCCCAGCAGATAGAAAGAATAGATAGGAGGAGAATCTGGGAGAAAATGATCTAACAGAGGAAAAAAGAGAAGGAGGACTCCAGAGACCAGCCACTCAGCAACACAGCAAGACACAGAGTAAGAAGCAAAAAAAGTATAAGGAAATAGAGAAAGGTAAAGGGTCAGAGGCAAAAGTTTGACAAAATAATTTTTAAAAAGTAGGCTAGAAATAAGCCAAGCTAAGGAATCACATTCAAAAGAAAGAATAAATCTCAATGTGGTTTATTTGGGAGCAGGGTGGTGGGCTATCCAATGAGAAAAGAGTACAAACAACTAGCTTCAACTGAGCACTTGAGCAGCTTGTATCCTAGTAGAGAGAGAGACTAAATAGAAATGCTTGAAGCATCTTGGACATTGCAGCTTCCTAGATCTTGAATAGTTAGCCTGAATGAGGTAGATCAAGCTTCCAGTGCAATGTGATAAGTGAATCTTTGAGAGGAACATGCAGTCATAGAACTGCTACAGATGTATAACAACAATGAAAAGAAAAGGATACATCGAGGCCCCCTCCCAAATCCTATAAACAGATATCATATGCTTGAAAATGTGCTTGGATGCTAAGAAATAAAAAATGGATGCAATCAGTCATAACAAATGCTTAATTGGTTTCAAAATTAATAGTATTTAAAATGAGTGCAATATATGTGTATACAGTGTTTTTTTGACTTTAAGTTTTTAAAAGGCTAATGAACAAAAATCAATAGGTGCTTAGAGACACTGGATTATGGAAATGGCTAAATTAAATATGTATATATATTATGAATAAAGTCACATTTTCTATCTGTGAATATCCTTATTCAAGGACCCTTCCCTCTCCCACCCTCCAGTCACTCTCTCTTCTCCACATCTCCCCATCTCTTCCCCAGCAAGGGCAGGAGGTCCCAAGGTCTCAATATTGCTCAGTTCAGCCTCCACTCCTGGCAGATCCAGTTTCCTCATCCCAACATCAAGACTGAGTCATTCCTCTTGAGGGAGTGGGATCCAAGGTGTCAGTCCAAGGAGTTTCAGATCCCAAGCTCTTCAGTGGTTGTGTTTTGCAACTTGGACATACTTTGCTTTGTTCTTTTTAGTTTAGAGTCCACTAATGAGTGAGTACATCCCCTGCTTATCTTTCTGGGTTTGAGATACCTTGCTCAGGAGGATATTCTCCAAATCCATCTATTTGCCTGGAAATTTTAGGATATCATTTTTTTCTTACTGCTGAGTAGTACTACATTGTGTAGATGTACCACAGTTTGTTAATCCATTCTTCAGTTGAGAGGCATCTAGGTTGTTTCCAGCTTCTTGCTATCATGAATAATGCTGCTATGAACATAGTTCAGCTAATATTATAATGATGCCTTGAATTCAGAATGAAGAAAATTTGTTATGTTGAGACAGAGAGTATAAAGGTGGCAAAAGCTATGAATTCCTTCCCAATTAATAAGGATCAGATTTGTTTGTGGGATACTTCCTGAAAATCTTGATTATAGACATATAGGAAGAAATAAATAAACATTTAAAGAGAGGTGACTATAAGCTAATCTCTTGGCAAGTGAGCAACATCTCTGGGACTTGGTGAGACATTATAAATCTTGTTGACTCTAAAGTCCTAATGACTGTGTATATACAGTCCAAATAGACTTATAAATTTGACAGTTGTCTTTATTTGCTCAAACATAGAACAAAACATCATTTTAACTAAGTTGTGAACACTGCAATCCCATTCTTTTGTTAATATATATATTATCTTTAAATATTTGTGTGCCTTTAAAAATAAAAAAGGTGACCAGACACAAAAACAAGAGCACAAGTAATCCAGACTCTCAGAATAACTCTGTTGCAGTTTCCTTTAGAAAGTTATACCTTTAACAATTTCAAACCTTTTAGCTGAGATGGTCCAGCCTCACAGACTACACCCAGGACTTGAGATAAGCCCTGTACTTTCCTGTTATAAGAAGACTATACAATAGCTAGCTCTATCAGGACTTGACTCAATTTTCTCAGGATCACCCAAAGATGCTGTCACCCCAAGAAAACACAGAAAACAGTCTAGAGAACACGACACCTATATTCTCAAGAGTTAAGAAGAGTGGGGTTTGGAAATTCAGTGGCTTATGGATGTTTAACATTATTTAGGGGAGTTGCTTGTAAGATGTTATTGCTCACCATCAGGGAGAAAACTAAGCAATGTACATCAGATTCAGGGATATTATTCTAAAAATAATAGGGGTTGTATAATGATGATTCCCTGAAAGGGTTGATTATTGAATTTACTTTTAAAATAGAAAACCAACTATCAGTCTCAAATATTTTTACATTAAAATACATTTTTGAATATTAAAAATACAAGATTATTTTTGTTACAACATACTGTAAGATATTGAGCCTATGCATCTTAAAAATTTAATGTTTAGTTTTATTTATTTTAAGATATTACTATAAATTATTTAGGATAGTTAACAAGTTAGTAGTTATCTATTACAATAAAATTTGTAATCATGTTAGGTATTGTTTCAAGATTAAACAGTTAAATTTTAGATAGATATGTGGTATTCAAACACTTCAGAGATCTGGAGATTGTGGTATTTCAGATGTTTTAGGAACATAAGGCTTTTCATGACAATGACACATGTCTGCTCCTGGAAGCACTAATTTACTTCCAAAAGGATGAAGAGTTTTGGGAATTAAAGAACCTTCATATGGAGTTTGCTTTCAATGTGGCAAAGTTATCCGTAGAGAAAAAACTGCCAGTTTTTTTTAATTCTTGACAATATGTTATCCAATTTAGACAAGAAAGACACAAAAGAAAGCCATTGCTGAACTTTGTTAAGACAAGGTAGACAGTCCTTCAAAATTCAAACTCCACAGAAATGTCTGTCTGACAGATATTCTAGGCCTGTAGGCCAAAGATGATTGCCTCCACATTGTATATGAAACATCCATAACTGATTAGGCTGCTACATGTCCCTGTCATATTTATAGTATAATAAATTGTTTGAACTTCCTATTTACTCAACTAAAATTTTATTCTTCTCACTTCTGTGATCATGAATAAAGATTAGATAGTAATATTTTTTTTCGTTTGGTAAGAAATTTAGAAAAGTATCTTTAAAAAAATTTTAAAGTTAAATTTGAGGAACATAAAAGTTTTATGTTGTTTATCTAAGAAAATGTTTCAAAGTCAAAAATATATTTTAAAATGGTAATACAAGTTATGATAGAAAGTGGTTTAAGTATAAAACATTAAATTTATCAAGATAAAATAGATAATAAAAGATTTCTTTTAATTTGTCAAGTATTAATAGACTGGCTATTGTGAATATAATATTTACCTAATAATTGTTCTTATCATTTTACTATGTTAGAGTTAAATATATTTTTAGATATAGACAAAAAAGGAGAAATACTGCAAGATATTTATATATACTCTGTGTACTTGTGTCATTGTGATTGGCTTAATAAGGAAGGGGTGGGAGAGGGAGGGGTGCTTGAACAGGGATATACATGGATGAAAGGTATGACTTCATTCATAATAGAAAGAAGAAGATAAATGGACAATGATTATGCAGCAAGGAATAGGTGGATTGTATAGGTAGAAAGAGGAACTTGAGATAAATCTAGTTTGAGAGATGACAATAGGACATGGATAGAGTTGGACATAAAGATTGACAGAAAGGTAAAATGTTGCAAGACAGAATGTAAGTCAATTGAAAAAGAATAATTTAAGATATAATTTAAGTTATAAAAACAATCTGAAAATAAACATAATGTGACTTTTTCATATCTGTTTTTTATCCCCTTTAGTTCCTTCTAATGCCATATTGGTTGAGTTTGTCAAATAATTTTTCTGTTTCTAATGAGAGAGGATTTTGTGGTTTTAATTTTCAGTCTTGTATGTGGCAGCTTGCATTTATATTTACATATGTTGAATGGTCTATTCATCTCTGGGATGAAGGTTACTTAATCATGGTTGATGATCTTTATAATGTGTTCTTAGAATCAGTTTGCAATTAACAAACAATTGCTTTTAATTCTCTTTACTTATTGGTTCTTTCTGTTGTTCAGGTACTAGGAATATTGTAGCCTTGTTAAAAAAAAAAAAAAAAAACTAAGAAAAATTTCATCAGTTTATATTTTTCAGAATAATTTGTAAAATATTGACCTTATTTCTTCTCCTGTTAGTACTTTAATTATTGCTTCTATTTTATTGGGGGTTATTCAAGTGTTTAAATGCTTATCTTATCTTGGTTTAAATTTGGTAGGTCTTATATACAAAGAAAATCTTCAATTACTTTTAGCCTTTACATTTTGAGAGATTACATATTGTTAAACTACTGTTATGATTTTCTACATTGTCTCACTTTCTTTGTGTTCTCATTCATTCATCTCTAAATTTATTAATTTGAATAATTCTTTGTGCTTGTTAATTTTACTAATAGTTTATTAATCTTAATTTTTTTAAAGAACAAAATAATTATTTCATTGACTCACTAAATTGGTATAGTTTTTTAGTTGCTAACTTAATGATTTTGATGACAAATTTGATTATTTTTGTCATTTATTATTTTCAGTGTTTTTCTTTTCTTTTTTCTTTTTTCAGCAAAAAGTGTAATCTTATTCTCTAGTTCAATCTTTTGATCTTTCCCCTTATGGTAGGTAATTGAAACCATTAATATTGAGATTTATCAATGGGAATTTTTTACTTATGTTCATATTCTAAAGAGTTTTATATGGTTTTATATATAACAAATGATATAAAAATTGTATGCCAGTAATATGCATTTTACATAATATGATTTTTTACAAATAGGAATTTATTTTGTCATTTTCTCAACTCCAATTGATATCATTTAATTTTGCCAAAGATTAAAAATAAATTTTGTAAGAAATGATTCTGAATATAAAACAGCAGAAAAATGATTTTTAAAATATGATATATTTTGTCTAGAAATAATTACTAATTTTAAAAAGATTTATTGATATTTATATTAATAATTTCTCTACAGTACTATTCTTTGGTTTTATCCACTAACTAATT